>JANTBZ010048304.1:0-10816 GCA_024741255.1 Exechia fusca
AGGTGGCCATTTGACAGATAATATATTCAAAAATATATATAAACAAATTGTACAGGTCCAAATAAAATTAAAATAGTTAGTTTATAAAAATCGGTTGATTGGTTCAAAAGTTATTCAATGTTCTCATAGCTCCATCAAATATGGCGCACCCTGTAGATCATTCGGGACCGTCGCATTCGAGAAAAAAAACATGGTACAATCTCGAGAGATAGATCAACAATTCGCGATATCGAGCGAATAAAATGAAAACAAATTCAAGAATGTTGGGAGCTGTCCATCAGCAACAGCTCATCATATTTGATATGCGCATGAATGTATGAGTCAGCTTGTAGGCGGTTTCAAATTTGGTCTTTAAACAGATTTAGTTGGTCTATTCTT
Organism: Exechia fusca; assembly: GCA_024741255.1. Lineage (NCBI taxonomy): Eukaryota > Metazoa > Arthropoda > Insecta > Diptera > Mycetophilidae > Exechia > Exechia fusca. Next base: position 379 of record JANTBZ010048304.1, read on the forward strand.
AATTTGTCATTAAAATCGAAGCTTTCTGCACTAGAGGGTTTAACCGGATGTGTACAGATAAACCGCTGTGCGATATTGACACTAGAAATGTCAAGTTATAGTCCAGGATCCAAGACTCGTGACATTTTTGTTCTCATACATAATCTCTTTTTATCTCTCCCCAAAACATACATTGATCATCGGATCAGCATCTGGATATGTTGTGCCAATAATACATCTACAACCACGAAAACATATTCCAGCAACAACAACATCGAACATCGAGCTGAACGTCGCCACGAATGAAACTCCTTCGAACAAAGTGAAAATTCACTCAATCAACACATATTCAAATCAACCCTAAACAAACAATTTCAGATAAAACATCCAAGCCGAAACCCATTGTGCAAAAACTAACTAGAGACGAGACGATTCAGTGTGAAAATACTGACGAGTGAAAATCCCACCAACCGAAAACATGTCGAAACCCACAACCCCCAAATCAGCAGCAGAAAACCCAACTGCAGCAGACCAGCAGGCTGGATCATCCGGAGCAGCAGAAGAACAGCCTCCATCACCGACTTTCCTAGTCAGGGAGCGATCCATAGATCAAACGCGACCACCGGACGGACAGACTCCAGAAAACACTACGGATCCGCAATGGCCGAGGTCTGACCAGGTCAGAGCTGCATCAGCAGATCAGCAGTCTGTGTCTGGATCGGAAGAATCTGCAGATCTGCTCGGTACATTCGGAGCTTTGAAGTTCCATGGACTGACCAAAAATTCGACGTCGGCGGCAGCAGCCGTAGGAACACCAGCTGCAGCTGATCGGCAGCCTGGTACACCGGCTGCCGGATTCATAGATCAAGCGCGACTCCCTGATCTGGCCAAAGAAGCCCAACCGAAAGTGCTTGAAGTGAGAGCTGCACGAAGCGCTTCGGCCCCGAATCTGCCACAGCCAGCCGATCCTAAAGACCGGTCTGAACCTGCGCATTCTGCAGCATCCACAGTAGCTGAGGCTGCCCGAGTTGAAGGCGCTGATAAAGCCCCGCCAGAATCGGCCAGACAAGCGAACCAAAAGGCCGAATCCGAAGCGGATGCTGCAATACACGAACATGCCATTGCATGGGTCAGCGAGTGGAACAGACACCTTCCACTCATGTCCATTGAGTCGAGGGCCGCATCCACCGATGCGGCTGGAATGGCTGCGGCTTTGAGTCTGGCCGATTCGCTGGCGAGACCGCCAGATAGCGTGATCACATTTGCGGTCCCAAGTCCGCAGCCAACGCAGCTGGAAGTAGGTCCAGCCGGAACATCTGCTAGTAATCCGGCCAGCGAACGAGCCCTTGCCGCTGTCGGCGGAGCAGTGATGGAGGCAGAAGTGCTGTCCGAAACGCAGGCTGAAGAAGCAGCTCCTGGAGGTGGTAGTCCAGCTGGTCCGAGGCTGGCCGAAGCCGGCATTGAGTCGATGGCCGCGTTCACAGATGCGGCTGGAATGGCTGCGGCGGCCGTTGAAACATCGCTGGCGAGATCGCCCATTAGACGGGCCACATCTCCAGCCTCGAGTCCACAGCCAGCGGACCTGGAAGCGGGTCCGGTCGGAACATCTGCTGGCGGCCCACTATTCCAGAACTGCCCGAGCTGGTTCACTCCAACCGCATTCAACCACTGCTGGAGCGGATCTGCTCCAGCAGCGACCTCAAGTCCGCAGCCAGCAGACTTGGAAGCAGGTCCAGCCGGAACATTTGCGGGTCCGACCACAAATACCCCTGTTGGTCTAACATTCGACAACTGCGCGATGTGGAATGCTCTTCCAAGCGCATTCTGGAGCGGATTTACTCGAGCAGCAGCAGCAGCAGCAGCGGAACAGTTGGCTGCCGATCAGGTCCGGTCCATGTCAGTAATCACAACGACGCAACAGCAACACCAACGGTCAGATGCGCTGGCATCAGGTGAGTGAGTCCGAGGCTAAATGCTAGAAATAGGCTTATGAATATGAAATTGTAGGGTTAGTTTCGCTTTTGTGGCGCTAGGTGGCAATATACCGTCAAGTTTTTTTAATCATCGTTTTGGTTTCGACAATAGGTGATAATTTCGGAATTTTCAACTTTTTTATGAACAAATCTCAATGAATGGTGCTAATTATATTCCAAAGTAAGCCGTGCATTATTATTTGAAAATCATCTGTATTCAGCACTTCATGTGTTTTTGCTGTACTCGATTGCGAAACATTCTCTTGAATTATTTCGAGATTATATTTTATTTCAATCGGTATTAAGAGAGGCCCGAATTGATTTTTTTCCAACCACTTTTATGCTGACGAATCGCGTTTGAGATCATGAAACATTTGAAACTTCGATTCGATGATTTATACAAGAAATGCAACACGAATGATGTTCTATATCTATTCACTAAACATTTGTATCTACATCATTGATCCACCCATACAAGCAACATAAGATATGTTTCGAACTGTAAAAAAATATGCAAAAGAACATAAAAACTGTTCCGTGATGTAATTAAATGCATCATTAACATTTCTTCGTTTTGAAAGCGATCCTGTTGTGTTATTTCGTACTGGACACACGAATTGTATCGATTTAACTTTGTTGCGATTAGGAGTTGATCTTTTTCTCCCGGCATCATCTAAGGACGCTCGAAATTGTCGAAAAAATATGTTTTATTTTTCGAATAAACCGTGTAATAAAAGTTTAATCGTGTTCTAGGAGCTTCAGGTGAACATGGTTTTGAGACTGATCCCACCAGATGGCGCAAGCGAGAAAACGTATTAGTTTTTATGGTATTTCATTTGTTTTGAAGAACATATATTAGAAAAAAATACATGTTCAATGAGATTTAAGTACATACTGATCCGTGGAGACATTTTCAGTCTCAATGTTATTGTTTGTCACTTTGGCAAGATAACCACCAGATTGATCATTGAACTCCGCCGATTCAGAACAACCAAATATGACTGTTCCGACAGCAACAACAACATCAGCGCAGTCGCAACAGCAGCAACAGCAACATGTTGATGATCATCCAGCAGCAGCAACGTCAGGATCAGTGTCCCAACAACAAAGGACAGTGCGCCACTTTGCGCATGGAGACACATCGACGGTCACCCCCGCCATCTGGATGGTCGCTCACAACCGCCAGGTCAGTGAAGTTAAATCGAGAAGCAATGGGGGTCTCCACATTACATTGGAAACATGCTAGGAATGTTCAGTACGGATGAAAAGGTTGACAAACTGTTGACGAGGTGTTTGTCGACCGAAATAAAGAGTATCTTGTAGAGTAAACTTAAACTAATGATGAAGAAATAGTAAACTAAAACTAAACTAAACTATACTATGAAATATCCACTTCAAATTGGTGTCTTTTGTTCCACGAGAAACTGAAGTATCTTGACGAAAAATTGCATACAAACAAAAAAATCTTGAATTATGTTTTGCCGTTGCAGAAATGCCATAGCAGATCTAGTACTACTAACTGGTGTTTTTTATACATGTGGATTTCAATTTCAATTCCACTGCTCACAACACTGAACGTCAGTTACAAACATTTAGTTATATTGAAACCATGAATAAAGGTCATCTGCAAGTAAGTCGGAGATATTTTATGTGGACGGTTTTCAACTGATCGTCGGCATTCTGATCCAGTCACCTCTGTGACATCTACCATTTCGTGAGCTGATCGTCGATTGGAGTGCGAGTCACAAGAACTCGAAATTGCGGAATTCTTCGAGGTCTTACTCAATTTGCATTTGCACATGTCACAAATCATAAACATCTACAGGTATCGAGCGCAGCCACTATCATCGAATCAACAAATACAAAGACCATGACACAAAATTCGAGCCATCTTTGCGATCGTAGTTGTAAATGTAAAATCCATTTTTATTTCGATTGCCATTGTTATTTCCATTGTCGTTGTAGTTTCAATTGTTACTCAGAGTTGCTGAAAAATAACTTCACTGAACAAATTAGATTCCGTTACAGTCGTCCCGTTTCAACGTTCTAGGAGGACGGTTTTGCTTTTGAAATTGCAACGGACTTCAACTGATTTGTGTCTGGTCTGGATGATTGACTCAAGGCAGCCGTACCTTGATTAATCACTCCTTATTTTTGGGGAGTTTGGGTGGTCAGATAACCAATTGACAATGTCTTGGTTATCTGGTTCATGGCATTAAACGAGTTCGTTTTCTCCCCCACTCACTCTCGGCGAATCTACGCACAGGCGCAAGATGTTGGCGCTGGCGAGGCTGTTGGAGCAGAAGCACCAGCACCACCACAACAACAACAACAAGAACTTCCAGAGCAACGCATGAGAATCGACGAGAGAGAAGCCGCGGAAGCACTGATAGGTATCCAGATGAAAATAGTCCAACAACAGCAGCAACAGCAACAACAACAACAACAGCATGAGGCGCTACTGATACGAAGCGATGGAAGAGGAACTGTGGATGGAGAGCAGCAGCAGCAACAACAACAACTGCAGCAGCAGCAGCAGCAACAACAGGAGGTGGTACTGATAGAAAGCGACGAAGAGGAAATCCTGGAAGATGAACATCGGCAGCAACAACAACAGCAACAACAACAACTGCAGCAGCAGCAGCAGCAGCAGCAGCAGCAGCAGCAACAACAACAACATGAGGTGGTACTGATAGAAAGCGACGATGAAGAAGAAACCGTGGAAAATGAACATCGGCAACTTCAACAACAAGAGGAACACCAACAACTGCAGCAGCAGCAACAACAACATGAGACGATTGAAGATGAACCTCGGCAACAACAACAACAACTACCAGAACCCAACTCCAGCATTCCTCCTCCTCCTCCTCTGGCCTCTGGCTGCAGATGCTTCTACGACACAGCCCGTCGCTGTCCGCTTCTCGAGCGCTTGGTGTTGGACCAGATTTCGGCCCAGCCACCGCTTAGCGAAAGCGACACGCCCATCTACGCCTCGCAGGTCTACTATCCGCTGCCGCTGTCCCACGACCACCAGCAGCTGCTAATCGAGGCGCACTGCGACCATCCCAACGGCTGGCCCCTGCAGCTGCCCAAACCGCTGTGGTGGACTCTGCTCAACACGAGGCCGTGGGAGCGCCTGATGCCCGAGCCCGAAGCCGGCGATGTGGAGCACATGGAAGAGGTGAGCAGTATACATTTCAACGAAAACGGAAAAAAACATCCGACAAGTTTTGCCTAAAAAGTTTGACGATCTCCCACGTCTGTGGTTTTGAATCGATTTCGAAATGGTAAAATGCAATCGATAGTCCATTTATCTGGCTATATTTCTGCTGAACATTATTGCCCTGTATCGGGTCGGTGCTTCGAGCTATACTCCGAAAGCCGAGAGCCAGACAAAACTTGCCCCACCATGTATTCGTTAGAGATAAACCTCGGTACCCTCGTGAATGTTCGAGTAAACGGTGAAAAAAAAAACAGAATAGGGTTCACAGGTAAATTTCGCTTCGAAGCCCATCATTCGATTTTTTTTCTACATCAAGCGTTTGTGATTTCTAGCACATTAATGGGAGATGATTTGTCAAAGCTAACACACCAAAAACACATATAGGGCTATAACTTAACTATAAAATTAACACGTGAAGTGTGACGAAGATTTTTATTAATATAGATAGATAGAAGATTGGAACCCATTGTAGTGTGCATAGTGCCATTTAGTAATTATTATTTATTGTAATCTCATGCTATTGCTTGTCTATAGCAACATTTTCGGTTTTGTTGCATAAACATATTACGTTTGCCCACTTTTGTGTACGCAACGTACTGAAGGAAAAAACGGGAAAACTGTTTTTGGTTCTACGACCTGTAGGTTTTGACCTCCCTTCCATACTCCTTCTGTAATGGGTTAACATGTACTGCCGATTTGTAATAACCGTTGCGTGATATCAATTTTATCATTTTTTTTGTACTAATGGGTTTCAAATTACTTGGTCGGTAATGGGTTAACCGAAATGAGTCAACTATAGTATACAAAACATCCTTGGGCTAACCTCAATATATTATTAGCCAATTTTCATAACATTCGGTTCGCTAGTCTCAGCGTGATGATTTACGTGACGATTAAAGATCACTCGAAAATACCACTTTTGTGTACTAATTGGTTTCAAATTACTTGGTCGGTAATGGGTTAACCGAAATGAGTCAACTATAGTATACAAACCTTCCATGGGCTGTCCTCGACATATTAGCCAACTTTCATAGCATTCGGTTCGCTAGTCTCAGCGTGATAATGCTTCAACCGGAAATGACGAAGATTTTTATTTATAGAGATTCTTCCGACTAGATTAGACATTGAAAAGTATAAACACAAATTTCACTATGCATCAAACTAAACTTTTATAGTGGGTTTTGTCTCTTGAAAACAAAACTGAATTTATATATTACATCGAGTTAAAATGTAAAAATGGTCCAAGTATCTAAGTCTGGAACCCTATATTACGATGAACGTATAGTAAAATATGTATTGAAGTAACTAGACTTACTTGGGCGATAATAAAGTCACAAATGCTTGATATATGATTAAAAAAAAAGTGACAAAATGTTCAGAAAATTGAACAAATTACAAAAAAAAGTCTCCATTAAACAATTGAAAACGTAGATACAATTGCAACAGGGTCTGAAATATTAAATGTTAAATTATATATTTTCTGCCAAAATTAGATCATTTGTATGTACACATGTCGTTTGGCTGTTATCAGAAATATGTTGATGCAGTATTATAGAGTAGGTCTGGATGATGGTCAAAATATACTACATATTTGTCAAGAGGGCTTCCTATGAAGAGTTGTAAGCAGTTTAAATTGTCATATATCGAAACACCATTACACAAACTCAATCTTGGACTGCTCATATCTTCCGCCACAGGTTCCATTGGCAAGAATCCTAACACACGTATATCTCTATTTTGCATCTAGTTTCTACCCTGCAAGGGATTCTTTGAGTGCTTCCATCAACTCAGTACTCTGCCCTTGTTAGCTACAAGCTACAAGCAAAACGAAATATTCCAACTGTATCCCATCAGGCGAAGTTCACATATAGGCTGCCTTGTGTGGTCCTAGAAGGTTTATCGATAAGTACTCACTCTGCTGGCAGACGCTGGCAGCAGCCGCCGTGTTGGTCGTCGAGTGCTGGCAGCAGGTCTGGTTCGTGGCGGCCGACGGCAGCGGCTGGCTGGCGTTGATGCCGTTCTGCATCATGCCGGTGCCGTCGGTGGGCGACGAGGGCGACCGGTTCAGCGGCGTGTTCAGATTGACGGTGGACATTGCTGCTTATAATGCTGCTGCTGACGAAGAAGGATGTTGTGTTGAATTTGATGGCGCCTAGAAATAACACGCACTGTGTGTGTATGCCAAATGCCAAGTGTCTTTTGTATCGTTCGTGTGGGTGTTTGCGTGTCGCCTGTGTGTGTGTGTGTATGTGAATGTTTGTTGTAAGTTGGTGTAATTATTATGGGGGTGGTTGCTTGCGAATGCGCAGCGAGTGTTGAGTGTTTATATGTTGATGCGTGAGTTTTACGGTTCGTTTGTAATTCAGGCTTTCAAGCAGCAATTCAGGCTTATTTCGGCCCGATGTTGTTGAGCCTTTGATGTTGGAGCTGTTGGGGATTTTCGCAAAGCGGCGGCTGCCCCGGGCGAAACGCGGTCAGAACGACGAAGAACGATGAATGCGCGAACGCGAGCTATCTAGGATTTTACACAAACACAGCGACGGCGGCGACGCGATGCGAAAATGTAACTACGAATAGCGATGGAGGAAGACGGATGATGGAAAATGTCATCGGCAAGCGAAGAGCGAAGCGCTAGTGGAATTTGCGGTACAAGATTTGCAGCGGCCAGAGGGGAGAGTGGGGTACAAAATAGTACCTTTTTTTCAAAATAGTTTGTACCGAGTCTATAAATAGTTTTTTCCAGATAACTCAACAAGTTCAGTCAAAAACGTATTGAAAGAGACATCTCAACGAAAAAAAGTCTATGAAAAGTTAGTCTAAACTCTATAAATAGTTACACACGAATATTGCTTTCGAAGATATTTTCTTAAAATTATTCATTCTTACAAAGGCCGAAATGTGAGAGCATAATAAAATAATACAAAATTTATTTATTTTATATATTTTTTATAATTTCAAAAATAATCTAAAAAGGATCTTTAAACTATAAGCATCGCGAACTACAATTTTCGCACTTCAAGCTATATATTATATAAGATTTTCTTTTGCTTTATCACATTTTTCAAGTGGTTTGTATATATTCAGTAAAATTAATATATGAATTAATTTGCGAATTTATTCAATAATAATAATAACATTTACCACACCATATATCTTGTTTTCCTGAGATTTTAGATGCTAAGTTTTCTATTAATATTTTTAAACATATTATTGTTCATATGCTGTTCATTGATGCTGTGTTTAATTATAATTAAAATGTTAATTAATATAATTCATAAATGTGATGTGAGCGATGATCGAAATATATGTTACGTTCAAAAGTAAAGCCAAGTCAAATAATAAAATATTTATTGCAATCAAAATATAATTGTCCGTATAATCAAGATTTTCAAGTCAATAATAAGTGAATTATAAAATTTATTTCCATAGAGTTTCTGGTTACCACGATTTTCATATACATTTTTCCTATAATACTTTATTTGTTGTCAACATATTTTCAGAAATTATGTATTTTTACCTAAAAGTTTTCTATTTAATACTTTGACTATACAACAATTCGTCAACATGTTTCAACATTCAACATTCGGTTAGTAATCTCTTGGCAGTTGGCAAGCATTCTTCTGCAAATGAATTCAATAGAATCTGCAATAGAATCCGAACTCCATTGACCAGTTAATCGAGTTCGGATTCTATGCTTTAGTGTGCGATATATCAAGCATTCATTCAATATAGCAACGACTACACACACCCGCGTGTCGTAGCTAAATTGGAATGCTTAATATCGCACACAAAAACATAGAATCCGCATCGTAGTCGTGACGCCGGCGTATTGTTATGAGTGTGTGTGTGATTCGTTATGCCGCAAATGTGTGCAGCCGCTGAAAGTGCCTTAATCAAATGGCTTAAAATGAACTGAATTGTGGAATTATTTCATTAAGAAATGTCCATATAAAAGACATTAATATGTCAAAAGAATATTTCGCGATTACCATGGCACAAAAGCAAAGAATATCAACTAGAGCTAAAAATGTTAAAAGTTATAAAACATTAGGACGTTGCACCAAATAAACGTATGAAGTAGACACTCACAAGTAACATATATTTTCAGAATGGCAATAAACTCCGTGATCCAACTACATCGACCTGGTTGCCCACATACAAGTACTAGATTTCCCATAGCATATCTCAATATCTCTCTCACTCTCCCATATTCTCACAATATTATTATGTCAATTTGTCTGTCGCTGCGCCGGCGCCGCTCCAACTCGCTTATCATCCGATTAGAAAATATATTTCTGCGCACACGGACCGATCCGATCACATTCACATCCAATTGGACCGCCGCACCCGAAGGTAAGAAAAAAAAACCAAGACCAAGAAAAATCGCACAATCACCGTCGCCATGTCGCCATCTGCCCACAAAGCCGCCGGCGGCTTCCTCCAGATTTTCGCCCGCATTTTCGATCCATCGCAAAACGCATTCCAAATTCCAAGTTTGTCGTCGCGTCGTGTCTCTGTGATTATTGTGCGCATCTAACCTTTGGATACCCTCTGCTCTTGCTCTTGGCTGGCTGCTGGCTGTGTCGTGGGCTGATTGCCTCGCGCACAATCAGATCAGGCGACTCTCGAAAGTCACTCGCGTGTTCGCCGATTATTATTGGCGGATTCGCGGCGTTGATCGCGCAGTTGCGTCGCACACATTCGACTTTGTTTGGTTTTGGTTTTGTGCAAAATCAACAGCGAACACGGCGACATATTGAATCAGCTTTCGACCTTGCACTCGCCGCTTGCGCAGATAACGCACAGATATTCTTCTGATCGCCTTCGATCCGGACCCAATTCCAGAGTTGGGCCGTAAAGTATTTGCGAACATTTAGATAACTGAAAATTCAAATTGAACACAAATATATCAGGTTTATACCTAAGAGCGTGCACTTTCTTTTAAGAAGGCTCTATCTCGTTGAAGAGTCTAAGTTTAAAATAATTCAAACACATTTTTTTGTAGTTCGGACTTTTAGGAACAATATGCAATCGATACAATTGTCAATATCCGCAACGTGGGCCTTCTAATAGTTCTTGGAAAATATCATGTTTGGTGTCGGAAAACTACATTCTGCGGACATTGTCGAATGTCGTCTGTGTGGATCTGACTTTATATGGGAAAAATATAATTCACATGGAAAGTATTCATGATGTCGTTCCACGTCAGAATATCAAGGAATTTCAATCGAAAAATAATCAGGGACCCTAAAATTCAACAAAA
>JANTBZ010048315.1:0-10815 GCA_024741255.1 Exechia fusca
CCATAAAAGGCTCGAACATTGGTGTCATGAAAAATTGTGATGAAATTCATATAAATGATGATGTATACAATATCGTGATAAAAATCCAAGTTCAAATGTTTACAAATGAGCGAAATATAAGTATTTTGCGGTGTAACACTTCATACCTCGCTCCCTGTATAGCGGAGCTCCTGGATCCGATCGAAAACTTAGTTCAATAGCTAAGAACTATGCCGAACAGAACTTGAAAATATCGAAAAATGCGAATTCCGCAGTCTGCAGAATCGTAATGTCAAAACATCTGCCCACCTATTGGCACCACTCTCACTGTGCTGTAAAACATCGCATATTCGCAATTAAATTTTTTTTGTCCAATTGTTTATTGATACTGTGGTTGTGACTCAACATTTTAATCAGTCAACAAATATTTGAGAGCCTTTTCATGTGACAAATGAGAGAAAGAAAAAAATATGTGGAAATAATGAAGAAAATAGCACTGCATTTTTAATTCAACTCTTTCGGCGGACTTTTCTCTAATGGACGACTTGTTCAGCGACGGCATATTAATATAAAAAATATCACATTTAAATCATATCGTACACCATGAGCACAATGTTGTATCAAGGGTGCCAATAGATGGGCACATGTACTCTTCGTATATAATGAGTCCATGTCGCAATAATGTTAAACCAATCGCAACGTACAAACATCTCGTAGAAGAAAAGTCTCACCCTTGGGCCATTTAACAAGGCCGCTCATTTTTTATATGGATAAATCATCGAGCTCTAATTCGTTCGGTGATTTTGTCTAATTTTGTTGGTGTTGTTCTAAGTCAATCCAGTGAAAATTCATGTTCTTCATACTGAGGACGAAACAGGTATTTTTTGTATTGGGGAAAATATACGAATTTACTACCCATACAACATTTTTGGATTTCGTATTTGGATCAACTTAGAGCAATGTCTGAATACTCAAATGAAAGAGAATGAAATGGTCTATACATCCTCATCTTTCGAAAAAATAGAAAAAATCTCCGAGCGAATTAGAGCTCGATGATGTCTTCATATGAAAACGGAGCGGCCTTGTGTAATGGCCCAAGCGTGAGACTTCTTCTACGAGATTTGTGTACGTTGTAGGTGGATAATAAGGCCACAAAAATGCATCATTCGATTTTGTAATTAATCCTTGTTTACAGCCGAAAATCCTGAATGAACGTTCACTATTCGGGTGAACGAACTTCAATTGTGCGGTAGTAGTATAAGATGATGATGAGACGTATCTCAAACGATTTGTTTGTATTATGCATCATACAGGGTGACCCAATTGATCAGCATGAATCTTTGAGCAGATGCAACTTTAAAACAACTTATCTTATCAAATTTGGCATTCGGGCATTTCGTTTCTTTCGTAACATGAATATAAAATTGTATAACCCTTACATCATAATCAAGGCCCGGAACTTAAGGGCCTAAAAAAGTACGTTGTAGGGCCCTAAAATAGTGGCTAAAAACAGTGAAAAGGGGTCTAAAAACAAAAAAAGGGTCTAAAAACCATGATTTCTCGATGATATTTCGTAAAAATGGGTTGGAAGACGACGTGAAATTGGTTCTCCATGCAATTTTCCTCCTAAGCACTTTATTTGCTTAAATAATACTGTTTCGCGTTACATTTTTTGTATATTTTCAGAGAAATTAGCAAACAAATTCTTTATTTTTGTTTCAAAGAACTTATTACCGAATTTCGTTTTCACAAAAAATCAACATTCACCAGTATGCAATTAGATGAAAACTTGCAGTGTTTTTAAAGGGCCTGAAAAAGGCAAAAAAGGGTCTAAAAGTTGCTTTACTTTTAAAAGGCGAAAGGCGAAAAAGGGTCTAAAAAATAGATTATAGATGAAAAAAGGGCCTAACGTCCAAAAAAGGGCGAAAAGGGGAAAAAGGGGATACAAAGTATAGTTCATTTTAATCGTACAGAAACGTGAAGCGTGGTTACAAATGATCTGTAGGATGAACAGGATTGATTTTCCCTTAACTTCCGGGCCTTGCCCATCACTCACCCATCAGCACCGCATTCGTGGGCGACTGCATGTGCCGGCGACTCAGCACGATCACGATCAGCGTGTTCGAGAGCAGCGTCACGGCGACCAGCAGCGGCGTCGCGTAGCCGTACAGCGGCATCGCCAACGCCAAATCCGTGATGCACGTCACATTCAGGTAGGTGAGATTCTGGGCATAGCATTCGCAGTCGCCGGCACCGGCCGTCGTGTCGGCTAGCGGAAATTCCGACTGCAATTCGGCGGATGACATTTCGGTGGACCATTGTGGATCGGAAGCGAGCATCAAGTCGAGGTCCGGAGGCGCTGTTGGTAACATCATGTTTGTGGGGTGGTGTTCGATGTGGTGATTGACGGATCGGCTTGGCTATATTGTTTGTCACGACGAGAAATTGTTCAATGTTGAGTTTAATACATATTAAATATTCTCTCTCGTTACCAAGTTGAATCTTCGTGAGGATCGAATATATTATCTAGAAATATATTGAAACTCGAAAATAAATACTATCCAAATAGTTGCCAAAAAATCTAATTTTCCAGGTTTGGAGAGAAAAAAAATAATCTGAATATTCCAATGATACAGTTATGTTGAATACACATCAGCTTTTTTGTTAACTTATACTGAAAGAACCGTTAGTTAGATCACATGTGTGCGCCCAACCTTTGTGATGGTTATAGGCTTTAGTTTGGTCAAATACATTGCACCGTTGTCGAGTAATGTGCAGCTAAAGCACGATAAACACGAATTTACCTCACACGGATACACACATACAAAGAATTCGAAATGCAAAAACCAACCACGATCGAAGGTGTTTTCTCCATATAAAAATGGAGAGGCCTTGTTTAGGGCGTAGTCAGCCGAAAATGAGACTTTTGTAAATATGTTAAAACGCACTCTCTGGACATTGATGTGAAATTCTTTTGAAATTAACTAGTTCTCCAGTAATCCTCAGCTCAGACCATAGACGAGCTTTAACATTTGTGTACAGAATCTTTATACCGACCGAGGTATACGAAATAGTTCTGGAAAATGCAGCAAAAAAGACACTAAAAAGGCTGCTATTTGATTTATATTGTATTCAAGAAACATTTCAAAAAAATTATAATTTATACAGAACAAAGTTGACCCATTTGCGATCGATGGACGTATTGTTCTCCTCAATATTACTGATCGGAGCAAACTGATCTAGTCCGAAAATCGCATATCATGCCGGTGTTTGCGTACGTCCCAATTAAAGCCCACACCAAAAACACCTAGCATCTTGAACTTATCATCGTCGTCTGTGGATATGAAAATGTCCAAAAATACACTCTGCGCGCGCACCTCAACCTCGATGGGCTAGACGGAAAAATGAAAAGTGTATACGCAGTCTTCATTGCTGCGCGTGCGCATGCGAGCATATTACACACGAAACGCTTGTCCCGGCGGTGCTGCGATAGCGTCCGAACAGTGTGTGTGTGTGTGCTATGTGTACGCATCGGAAAACCACATGCCGCTTCAATCGGTCGAACAATAATAAACAATCGGCCTCCAACGCGTTTGGCGGCAGCATCGCGGGGCCTTCCTCCTTTCTGGATTGTGACGCAAATCAGTGACATTGGCCTCTATGCTGCTCGATGGCAGTGCGCACGAGCGGATCTTTCAAACAAATAATCGATGTTAACGCACTTTGCACAGCACAGCTGTGCACACTTCTTAATCGCTGTCCGGCTGCGGCTGCCCGAAAGAGCGCATCGCTTTGCTTGAAATATTCACATCGAAATCCCACCGTAGAACATAAACCCGCCTGGCGAGCCGTAGAGCAAATTTCCCTCCAATCGGACACTTTTCGTAAAATACCCAATCGATATTCGACCTATTTTTGAAACATTAAAATTATATTACTAGTACGTTTTTGTATATCATTCTTTAGCGGTCGTTCTGATTGATGCAAAATGTCAAAAATAGGCATACAATTGGATTGGGTATCTGTAAACATAATGGCATCAACACATAGATTGTTATCAGTTTGCATCACGAACTAATGCTCGATTGAACGTGTCCGCGTCCAGTGAGGCTGAGGCCCATCGATGCGCTCAAATACTTACGGAGAGGCTGCTCTTGATGATAAAGATCGTGTCGCGAGTGAATTCAACGCTAAATTATTGTGGTTCCGGAGGCTTTATGGTCTTTTGGTGGGACCAGATGTGTAAGGAGTTTTATTAAGGGCAGATGTCAAGTGAAATCAACACAGAGGATCGATACCGAACTAAATTAATGATGCGTTAGATTCGATCACTGGAAGAGAAGTGGACACAATTGAATAAACGACAAAAAAAGTAACTTTCTCGACACCTAATCGCAAACATGGAACAAATTACATGGGAAGTCTGATATGGGACATCTTTGCTCCCCGCTTTCTCCGGACTTGGTTCCATCTGATTACAACTTTTCCCTATCGATGGCCCTAGGCCTCGCTGAATGGGACCTCCGTGTTCATGAAGAACTGAACAATTTCACTAATCCATTGATCGCTCCAAAAAATGACCCGTTGTATGGCCACTGAATCCGGATGCTACCAGAAAGATGGTCAAGAGTAGTATATAGCAATGTCAGAATTTGTAATAAGAAATATTCAGCCGTTACTCCACAATAGATCCTAAAAGTTGAACAAAGAAAAAACGGCACGCGCAAGGTTGTACACCTAAATCTCTTATAACACAGATACGTTCCTGGGGAAAACGTGTTTTAGCAAAACCGTGTTCTAAAAGACAAGCCCATACAAAAACAAGGGATACGTTCCAAACTGAAAAAGCAGACTAAAAAACCTAAATGCTTCGTTCATGGTGTAATTAAATCAATCAAGTGTTTTATTGCACATTTTTTGTTTATATGATGCATTATGATCAATGTTCGATATTTTTGACGCACTATTGTTGAGTTATTCTTCTTTCAGCATCATCATAAAATGATCAAACAAAACGAAATTGCCGAACTAATATTTTTATTTTTTTTACATGAAAATCGACGGAAAAACGATGAAAACTTGAGAACAATTCGGTGTTCTATAAGTTTTTGCCGTGTTATACCAGGTTTCGGGGGATTTTCTTTAGACTGTGCTTTAAAAAACCGTGTACTAAAAGACCGTGTTATAGGAGGTTTAGGTGTAAAATTTACTAGATCATGTATTTTTCTTTACATTTGTAGATTCTTATGAATTATTCTTAAAAAGTTATCATTGTTTTCCGTTTTGAACGAATGCATGGCATAAGCATAAATGAACATAAGCGTAAATCGATAATATTAGCTCACGTTTCGATGGGCATCCAAATCGGTATATTCCTTCTACATTGGTTGGTTTTTTCAAATTCAGCGTGTGCCGATTGAAGGGGCATATGTACTCTACCGCACAACACCGCCGCACCGCATTTTGGCCACTTCTCGGCACAATATTATCGAGTTTATTTACAGCCTCTGCTCCGCTGTGCGCTGCGTAGCCAGTAGCCAGTCACACAGACCACAGACGGTGTGCAATGCGCAAAGAAGCGCGATCGTAAACAATAAGCGTGTGCCGCGAGTATGTCGGTATATCGGTTCGAGTGTTTGATTCTGTTCATGCACGCACGCACGCACACGACTACTTCTCGACACTGTTTATAAAACATTTGCACGAAAGTTGCTTTCACACTCCAACATACACAAAACACTCGACGACGGAGAATCAGCATAGTAAATGCGCTGGCCAAGTGAATCGCTTTCGCGTGGCTTGCTAGCTTGCGCATAATTTGCTATTTGCAAACTATTTTCAGGCTGATAGCAAACAACAGTTTGTGAAATATCGTTTAAATCGACAAATCAGACAGTTTTGCGCGTGACCGACTAATTGCTTAGCGTCTCATCAGACTAGGACTGATTATGTTGAGGGATGTTGGAAGTTGAAATCGATAGCGGTCGATGATATCGTCGGCAGCAAGTTTGGAGTGAACTAGGATTTAGATGAGGCTTACACTCGTTGTCGATATAATCAACCACTTATTGTCCGCTATACGATCCATATGGGAGTGTCAATGAACGGGATTACGTTCATAAGTGGGTGATTATGGCGAGGTTACACGAAATAATTGCGAATTAAACTCAATCAAGCACAGAATGAAATTCAACGGAAACGCATGATGATGCTGCGATCGGTTGAATAATAATTATAACTGATATCCTCATCCGCTAACACACAAAAGATCGGTCATTTGATCAGGGAGTGCTTAGCCAGAGAAGTATACGGTAGAATGAAGCTCATTCAGCAAAACTGCATTACTACAATCTGCGTCAGTGTATATCCACATATCCGCACATACATAAAGACACACAATCATCAACTACAGACTACAGATCAAAGTGAACATTTACCATATAAACTAGTACACAGCAATTGAATAACTTATTGTTTTTTATATTCAGAAATAAACCGATTCAAACACAAACATTTATTGTGTACAAAACATTTGGAACGCTTCAGATACATTATTTAAACAGTAACGATTTCATATCTGCAGTGGCATTCGAGATTAATCAATTTGCGAACAAACACTCGAACAAAAACACTCTACATACTGATAAAACCGGCATTACGTCCGAAATATATCACGTATATATGTTTGCTCGAGGTTCATTCTATTGTCTGTGCATTTTTCCAAGTGAGCGCGAGCACTTCGTCTATGTTTCCGGAACAATCGTAATTGCTGTAACTTAGCTGTTCCCGAGTTTTCGGAAATCTAATTCGCAGCACTTGCACTTTTGGCGCATTTAGGCACGGATTTACTCTAATGGATTTTGGCAGCCTAGCACTCAATGACGACACCACCGATGCAGATAATGATGGGAATGTGAACAGTCCAGAAACGCACCTACACGCCGATGTAGCCGGCCGCGGTTGGATGTATAGTAGGTGTTGGGCGTTCACGAATTTGCACACACACGTTGATTTCACGGTTAACGCGCGCCCGTGCACGCGGTTTTATCGCGTGATTTATGAACCGACCGTTCGATTGTGCGTTCGCAGCACAACTGATGTCGGCGAGCCGGCAGCGCAATGGTTTTAGACGCTCGACGATATGTTTGTGTTGAGTATATAGTTTAGCGTCTGTGTTTCGTGGTGATGTGAACGCGGGTGAAATGGGGGTGGCATTAACTTTGTGGAAAACTAACGGAAAAGGCTGGTGATTGTCTCAGCTATTACGGATCAGATCATGGCAGATGGCGCTGAATGTCGATTGAAGCCAAGACACATGCGGCAAATATTATGGATGAAGCACATCATAATTGTTGTGTTAGATTGTGCTAGATGGCGCTCGAAATGGTCAAGAATACAAAACATATCGTTATTGATCAATTGAATACAATTATATAATGCATTAATAACTTTCTTTTTCTTTCCATTTTGTCCTTATTTTTTGGTCGTTACACCCTTTTTCACATATTCTTACTATATCAAGACCTTTTTATTTAACCCTTTGAGACCTTTTTCATAATTGTATAAGTTTTCATCAAATTTAATTCTGGTCAATGTTCATAAAATCTCAAATAAGTTCGTTAACATATATTTCAACAAAATATCATTCAGAAATGATGGTTTTTAGACCTCTTTTTTTGTTAGGGCCCTAAAACGCTTTTTCATAAGACCTGACCTGACATACAGTGGTACGCAGTCGAATAGACACGATTTTATATCATTGATCTTGGCCAGAACAGAAATAATCTAAGATATTTTGTATGGGGGGTGCGATGCAGGTATACTCAAATAATTGGTAAATAAATGGCGCACAAAACCTCATTACTAAAAATAAAACAAAAATCATTGTGTACAATTATTTTTCAGGTCGAGTTTTTTAAAATGGAACGGCTCCTCGTGTCCGCGTACCTCTACCATGCTCAAACTTCGCAAAAAGTTGAGTACTTGAACAAAGAACAAAACTCGATAATTAATAAAAATTCCTACATCGGCTCTGGGCTCTGGCCAATTTCCCAGATATAGAATCGTGTCTATTTGTCTGCGCACCTCTGTACATATCGTAATGAAGCAATTTGTCACTAACAAATCTTCACACGCATATGCTGGTTCATACCTATAAGAAGTATCACTCTCGTATGTGGGAAATGGCGGAACTCTACATACAAAAATGGTACCTGGATAAGCTTACACATTAATGAGATAGCATAATAGTTGAAGCATAATAGTTGACTTTTGCACTTCGGTACTTCGAAAGAGTGAAAGTGAAAATGGCACAACAGCCTTTGACGTTGACACGTACTTCACTCATACTTACATATACGCACAGATGCAAAACCACCCTCCTTCATACCAGTTGTGCTAATTTAAGATTGATATTTGGCTTACCAGTCGTTGCTGGGGTATATGAAAAGTTATGGTAGACAGAAAATTATACAGAGTGCGCGTCTGTGCAAGTTTTTCATATAGCATTTTTAACTTGAATAACTTATGATGTGGATTTTTTTCTAATTATTTTTTCCTTCCAATTTTATTTTTTGAATATAATATCCAACAAATGATCGTCTTTATTTTATTTTGCATTTTTCATCACATTTTTCAGCGTCTCTGTGGCAATAAGCGATATTTCGCGCCGAATATCGGCTTTGAACTGAGCTATGGTCTGCAGCTTTTCGATGCTCTTCAAATATCCCACGAGAAAATGTTCGGTGAGGTCGGCGGCCAGTCGAAATCGCAGTTTTTCGATATGTCGCGTTGGTCGAACATCGTGCGGTGTAGTGTCATTGAATCGCGGCTAGTGTGTGCTGTAGCTCCGCTGTTTTGGAAACAGAGGTAAGCCATATAATGTTCAGTCATTTCCAAAAGCTAGAAAATGTCATACAAAATGTATGAAAAATGTAAAAAAATGGTTGGATATTATATTCAAAACATGATAAAATAGAAAAGGACAAATCACGTTCGTGTGAACAAATATTGAAAAGTTGTCCACATCAAAAGTTATTCAAGTATAAATGCTATATCGTTACATATCGTATACACAGGTGGAAAACCACCATTCTTCATACCAGTTGTACAAACTGGTCTCATTTACGATTTTATCCGAATTCGGCCCTCTTTGACTATTATTATAAATTTCTACACAATATCCTAAATGCAGTCGTATATCTTCATTTTGAATGCCTAATATGTTCGATGCAAAACTTGCCCCCCGCAAAACTTGCTCCACTTCACCCTACGCAGAAAGTCTACCATCGTTACCGACAATGAAATATATTAATTCAAAACTCAATATTATTTGAAAACCGATAAAAATGGGCTCGAAATCACGAACATCATCGAACAATCGATAAGCATTTTTTGTGCACATTCGAACGATTGAAAAATTCCCAATTAAAGCTTCAACTACTACGATGCAACGCATAGTAAGAAACTGGTTATTTTTCTTCTCTGTGACTTTCGCCGATCAATTTGCGCAGTGGTGGTCCGATGGGCGAAAGTTCGAGCGCGATTCGACTTCGAGTTGTTGCCCGGTCGTTGCTTGTCACTGCAACTAACAACTGTGTCGGGAAAAAACTACTTCTACTACTATGTCAGTTCGACAGAGAACTTGCAGTTTGAAAATAAGCGTTCGTTTTTTGTCTCACCAAACAAAACTTGTCGATTTCGCGAGTTCAGGCGGGTCCATCGCTGCATTTATTTGCACACAATGTTTGTGTTGTGCACGCACACGCAGGCTTCCAATGAATCCGGTCGTTCTTCGTTCGCACCACACCAGTTGCAAAACGTTCCATTTTATCGATGCACCTCACGCAACGAAAATATTGATTTAGCATGCGACTCGCATCGGAGGCTGTGCGTGTCGTCGTATTCTGTACGTTACACTTTCCCTGGATATGCTCTCTGGCTGCCGGTGCGTGCCCGACGAATCTGCATTCCGATCAGGTAAACAGAAATAGATAGAGAGAGAGATACGGAGGCCGACGAAGCGAGGATCAACAGCCAGACCGACCGAATTCTATTGATATTGCCTTGATTTGGCAGTATTGTAAATTCGAGCGAACGTTTTTCGTAAACGCCACGCAGCATTGACAATACACACATACATATAGGGAAGCCTGCCCGTTCACGTTCACTGGCACTACCAATTGGGTGGGGGCAAGTTTTGCCTCGGTTATTTCAGGCCTATAAAATGAAGATATTCGACTGAATTTAGGATATTGTGTCCTTCCAAAATAGATTCCGTTCCGATGGGGCCTCAAATACAAAAGATATAGCCCTATATGTGTTTTCAGTGTGTTTGCTTCCACAAATCATCTTCCATTAATGCTCTAGGAGTCACAAACAATTGATGTAGAAAGACTTCGAATCGAAATTTACCTGTGAACCCGAACCTGTTTTGGTTTTACCTTACCGTTAACTTGACCATTCACGAGGGAACCAAGGTTTTTCTCCAACGAATACATGGGGGGGGGGCAATTATTGCCTGGCCTCTTTATGTTGTATCCATAAAACTTGTATGTCGAAAAAATCATTAAAATATGTTTATACAATGTTTATAACACAGTCCAATCATTTTTACCTGGAAAAGACCTCAGAGAAATACATGTGTAGTGTTATATCCATTTTTCAGATGGAAAATTTATATCACAATTTATTGCACACACGAAACTTGATTATATAGGCCATGATGATATTTCTTGACTTTAATCGGTTTTGTTGGTTTGAATTAGCATAAGAGAAACATATTTGTTGTTTTTCGACTAAGAATTTTATAGTTTAGCACGCAAAACTTACCCCATA
>JANTBZ010048326.1:0-10814 GCA_024741255.1 Exechia fusca
ATTGCTCGTCGGCGGAAATAGAGGTGCAGCGCTGTCAAAGACTGTCAGTCGCCAACCACTGTTGCCACCATTCCCACTTACATTGATATCCGATTTTCATTCTCTTGATTTCCAATGCTTCTAAAAGATGATCATAGAGTCCCTAGCAATGCCAATGATTTGATCCAAAATGGAATCTGCTTTTCCAGAAAAAACGTAACCTCAGATTGCGATCGCGAGCGAACTAGCTTGTGCTAAAGTAGCACATACGTTGTTGTTAGTGGTCCACGAAGGGTCCATGAGGTAAAACTTCGATTTACCGATTATTCCATCGTTAAATGACAAGCTATAATAATATACATTCATAAATGATATCCATTGAATTCGAATGAAACCATTTTGTTGAATAAGCATCATTCTATCATATACACATGGAATCTCGTGAGAAAATACCGACTTCGGCTGACCAAGTACGTGACAGGGCCTTTCCGTTTTAATATGGTGAAGTTATCGAACGTGTTAGCATATAACCATTTTATTCTTTCGAATGACGAGGATTTGTGGATAATGTCATTCCCTTTCATTAGAATATTCACAAATTGTTCTGAACAAGTCCAGTGAACACGAACACGAAATCGAAACACAAAAAAAAAACAATTGTCTACAAATCCTCGTCGTTCGAAAAATAAACTAGATAAATTCAGTTCACTGGAAGTCGCAAATGGCAAATGTTAGAAAATGGTTGACGAGGATATTCAGCCACTATAGTCCTGTCTGAAAGTCTGAACTGCTCGCGACAATGATGAGGAGGTGCCAACAAGACGACAGGACTAAAACACGACGACGACGACGTCCGTAATCGCGTAATCGTTTGCGGCGCTCGTGTAATTGCAATGCAATGAACTTCTGTGCGTGCGTGTGTATTTATTTATCCAACAAGATAATATGCTGCCGCCCCGCAGGTGCGCTTCCGCACACTCCGGCCGGGCCGGCACTCCGCGCTAACCGTTTATGTAATGTTGTTGTCAGATTGTTTTGTGTGCGCTGCTGACGACGTCGTCGTCCTCACTGCAGACGGAGACCAACTCATTTTCTTCAACTTTAATGACTTTCGTTTGGGTGGCGCACTTGCGCTCTTACTCGCTCGCACACTCTCTGGCCAGGTATCGACCGACGGCAACGTGACCACGTCGACGCTGCAGCTGACGCCCACGCGACAGGACAATGGAAAAACTTTGATGTGCCGGGCGACCAACGAGCTGGTGAAACGCGGCACAAAGGAGGACGCAATGAAACTCAATGTTTGCTGTAAGTAGATTGCCTTCGCAGAGATGCAAGCGGAGCAGAGTAGAGAGTAGTTTGGGCCCGGTGTTCAGGGCGCCCCATCGTCATCGTCTTCTTGCCGCTCGGCTCAAGCTACTCTCGCTGTCTTAGATTAAACGTGTAGAAGACGCCGCGCGAGTGCTTCAACAACGCGCGAAGAAGAAGCAAAAGAGGTTTGAGGTGTCTGTGCTGTGTGAATTTTTATCGCGTATTATCTGCGGTTGGCTGAAACTCAATCACAAAACTGCATAATTAATTAATACATTTATGCGCGATTTTTTCGGGGGCGGGTCGACGCAGCGCCTCAACTTTCCAACAACCCGCGTTTTTTAATAATAATCGTTAAGAAGAATACAAAAGGAACGACGCACGGAAATCAAATCGCTTTGGTGTAAGTGAATTCGAAACTCCTGGCGGATGCTCTGAGACGAGAATCACCGTTTTCGGCGGTGCGGTTGGATAAATTGATTACTTTCCATTGTGGGCCGGGGCGGGCGGACGCCCAAGTCTGAGCAAGCGGCGGTAACCCGAAATCTTATCGTTTTCCCGATGGGAGTTTGCGCGGCATGAGTCGAGAAGCGACATGGCGCATGCGGCATACACCATAAACCATGCGCATAATCTTGGGAATGGAAAGCGCCGTGTTGGCAAGCGCATACGAGCGCAGCATACTATCGGGTGCATGTGAAGATCGAGCACTGTGTCCGTGTGTGCTCGCACGATATTCATTAATTCGATCCCGAACACAGGACTAATATCGTGTTGAAAACTCTCTCTCTCTCTCCCTGCGATTTTCTGCGGATGCCGCCAAACTCGCGCACACACATGTAAACTATGCTATGCGGTGGCTGCAGTCGTGCCGACGCTGCTGCTGGCGCTGGGCTCGAATCTGAATCCGGAAGACATCGAGGAAGGCGATGATGTCTACTTCGAATGCAAAGTACATGCAAATCCGGCGGCGTACAAAGTTATCTGGAAGCATAATGTAAGTATTAGTTGCCAGTGAGCGCGCGAGTGTAATGTCTGTGTGCATTTTCATATGTGTGTTCGGTACCTGGATGAGTGTGTGTGTGTGTGTGTGTGCGAACATTACGCCGAGTGCAGTTGTGCGTATAAATTCGTGCTCGTACGTTCGGCGCCACCAACTCACGGATAGTTTTGGAAACAATTTCGACAGGCGATTGCATTCGGTCGGCCCGGCTTGATTTAATATTATTACATTTCAGTGCCAACGGTGGTATGTATGTATAGTATGTATGTCTGGCTGTGTGTGTATGCAACGACTTCGTCTAGATGGTCGATTTTCCGACGAGCCCAACCAATTCAATTTTAGTCACTGTATACGTTCGGTGCCAATGAAAATGTGATGCTCCGTCGAATTGCTCAACGTCCATTTCGATGGAACCGCAGTGTTTTCCAACATGCAACTGTATTTGTTGATGAATAATTTCATTTATTACTACTATGTTTCGCACTCGAAAAAGCGCATCGTAATCATCAGTTCCACGACGACGACGCCAGACGCCCATTACTTTGTCACCGTGTGTGCGTGTGTGTGCGTGACAGCACGACGAATACTTTGCACGCTTTATTTGCTCGCGCCCCGCTCCAACACTGACGCTCGAAGGAGATTGCGCAAATTGAATTCGCATAAAATATGAATGCACCCCGCGCGCGCTTTTTCTACGTCTGTCAGTCTGCCGACAGACGACGGGTGCCATTTCCACTCAAACGTATTACGTGCACGCGCGCGCGAGCGCTCGCGCTCACCCACCTCGGGAGTAGACAGAAAATAAAGCAATTAATAAAGATATACCCGTACGTGAGACGACGGGACGGGCGTGCGCTTTCGTGCTCGGTTAGCGAGGCGCCCGAAATAAAAGAAAATGCGCGCGCGTGCAAAACGAAGAAAGATATCAGGACCACCGCTCTCGTTTTGCATGCGGGCGTGCGGCGTGCGTGCGTGCATGCCGGCGCTCAACCCGCGCACGTCGTCGTCGTCCGTATGCCAGCCACGCGCCCGGACCATCTTTCGGGCGCCGGCGGCGGGTGGTTTGAGGGGTGGCGGTAGGTTCTCAGCCAACAGATCGCTCACTCGGTGTCGGTGTACGTGAGGGGGCCAGCTGCACTGGCAGCGGCATAGCACATGGCGCGCGATGTGCACGTGCGCCCATTTGCAGCACACCGGGCGGGCGGGCTGGCGGAGCGCAGCAGCATGCTTTGTATTCGCTCGGCGGCGATCCGCGTTAGAATCCACGACTGCCATATCGTATATCCAAAACACCATGCCCATTTTCACGAAGCAGCCCCAGCATAGCGAAAACGCACACGAGCATATAAATATGTGGAGCAAAAGAGCGATGGCAAAAAGAGCACCGCCAGTCGCCGGTGTATCCTACACAACATACAACACAATAATCTAATGCGCACAGGGACAGTGTATTACATGGGCTGATAAGTAGTGGGACTAGCTATGATGGACCACAAATGTTAATGCACACTATTTGTATTCTTATGAATAGTTTACTTTTAGACCGATAGTCTTAATTCAACGGTCTTTCAACAACTCGATACCTTCGTCGCTTACCATTGCAAAATACTTCTTTTTCTCTATTTCGATTCCCTTATTCGAATGGAAACTCTTTGCCTGGAGCATTTTTTTTCATAGTAGTCGTTGAGGGTCAAATCCAAAGAATACAAATGATGGTGCGGTAATTCATAGATGATTTCGTCCTTCGAGTTCAGCTAATTGTAACAAAGCGTATTGTCTTGGTAGGAAACACTTTATTCTCCTCATTTGTGCCATTTCTGTATCGATCGATCGAGATTAGGCTTCTCGAGTTCCGAAATAAAATCGTGATCCTACTGTTGCATTATGTATGCAATGAAGAGGGTTCGTCGCTTTCTGTCCACTGAGATGACTGCCTATTGAGCTCCAGAGTGTAGAATTGGAAACACAATTTATATCTTGTCACAAATGTATCGAACAATTAGGCCTAATCGCGTTCGATGAGCTCTAAACACTACTTCGAAATTTCAACACGATTTTATCTTGTTCAATTGTGCGTTGGGCGGCAGTCATTGCGCCAAGAGCTTTGTCATGCCCAACAACTCAAGTACGATACGTCAAAATATTTTTGACATGTTTAATGTCTATGGTTTTAGTATGGGGGGTAACAAATCAGATCTTTCGATATCTATAGAGTCGAACAACCGCGTTTTATTGTCTTCCGAAAATATTTAGTTCATTTATCCATGTTTTCGTCGTCAACTGTCACATTTTTGCGTCGAATGCGCGCATCTTCTTCGGTGGGCATTGTGATAATTGTGATAATTTTTTCTCTGGGGCAAAGCCCGTATAACAATATTGCAAGACATGTTTTGACTCCAGCGACACTACTACCCATCAGAAAACAGTGCTTTATCTATACAAGAAATACTTTCTTCACCATAAATCAAAGATATGTTGATCCACGTGTTGCAATGAAGGCAATTACTTCCTAACTAATGACAGTTCGGTGATAAGACTTTTTTATGGTTGGCTAGAAATGACTTTGATCAATAATAATAAATGTTGTCTTCATCAGAAATGTTGCTCCTTCGTAGTCTCAAGACTAATCAGCCCATGCAGTTATGTGATGGTGGTGGAGCTTTACTTTAAGCGCACGACACAGTGCCAGCATACAAACACGCACGCTCGAACG
Source organism: Exechia fusca (assembly GCA_024741255.1). Classification (NCBI taxonomy): domain Eukaryota; kingdom Metazoa; phylum Arthropoda; class Insecta; order Diptera; family Mycetophilidae; genus Exechia; species Exechia fusca. The sequence goes on from JANTBZ010048326.1 coordinate 5,007, forward strand.
GTGCGAAACCGGTTCAATAGGCATAATGGCCTGGCTGGCATGTGCTTCTTCACTGTTTATAGTGTATAGTATGTATATTGAGCGCTTGGAGACGACCGAGTTCATTTGCCCCGGGTGCGATGGGCCTCGGGCATTATGCTCTACACCTAGCAGCATAAATGGCTGCTTCGTCGGAGTATATTACCTTGCTGGTTGGTCGTTGTGCGCTGCTCGTCACAGGGGTAGTCGTCGACCGACGACCGTCTTGCGTGTTGATGACTTAATTATAAAATGCTTGTTGCCGGAATAGAATCATAACGCCCGACGACACAACGACGACGAGTGGGTGCGACGGACTCGCGAGCTTTGGCCGTCCCGTCCCGTCCTTTCCCGTGCGTACGTTTCAGTTGACGTGAACGCATTTTAACTAGGTGTATATGCCATTGTCAGCAGCAGCGGGCTGACAATGATGAGGCGCCGGCAGCATAATTGAATAAAAATGCAAAATTGCGTAAAGTGCATTAAGATTAATGAATAATGCACCGGCCACCGCGCTGGCCGGTGCTCATTACGTTTTATGTGGCGTGTGGTGGTGGTGGTCGTGTTGTGTTCAGTGTGTGTATTGTCTTGCGGAATATTATGCTGTAACTGCAGAGTATACAGAATGTAGTAATCGCCTGAATTACAACATGCATTCAATCGTCAAACACCCATATAAGACCAACAAAGCCAGCATAGTCGCACCGATCAACCATTTACGTACAGAGCCAATGATTCGAGTCGGCTTTGTCGGCGACGCGACGGGGGGTGTTTGAATTATGCAAATGCGATTAATGAAAATAGTCTGTACACGCAAAGCTGAGTACTAACTAAGCCACCGACGACGACCAAGACGACTAAAGTCCAGCGAGACAGAAAAAATCCACACCATAAAAAACACAACCAACTAGCAAATGTGCGATTGCTGCTGTGTTCTGCTGTGCCTTTGATGAGTTTGGGGAGAGAATGATTTTCGCCCGCCGATAGGCGAGCACGAACCCGAATCGTGGAGCACCCGAACAATACAATGGGTAGTCGACAGGCCAGATTAGTGTGACTGGTTTGCTGTGCGCGCGCCCGCTAAACGGATAACGTCTTTATTTAACTTTGCGCTTCTGATTTCTGATGCCCAAATGGGGGATGGGCGGTCGGAGGGTTGGGGTCGACGAATGTTTTGTTTACACGTTGTTGTATTTAGAGTATGGTGGCAAAGAGGTGAAATGTTCGGCGTCTGCGACTTCGACGTCTAATTTGTATATTCTGCATAATACATATAATTGGCATAAGTCCCTTTTCGTCAGATTCAATCACACACACCGAACAAAGTTGACGCACCATCTCCGTCGTCGCAAAAACATTAGATCCGGTGACACCGACGCGACGACAGTGAAACCAAGCGGCATTATTTATAAGCTGTGTTGGCCACGCGCACGCTCGAGATCAAAGCACGCATTATTTATAAACATGTTCGAGGTTTGCGCATCAGAATGTACGCGCGCATTCATTCATCATGTATTACGAATGCGCGTGCAAACGCTTTTAATTCACCAGCAGCAGCAGCAGCAGCAGCAGCTACTTTGCCATTTCCGTTTCGCCCGAGATGCGGGCGCTCGTCCGTGCTCTCGTGCTGGGGCCAAAGAAGACAAGCACATTTAACCGGATCATCGCCTTGTGCCCGTGCTCGTGCTCCTTACTGGCACCAGCACGTAGCTGCGCTGCTGCTGCTCTCATGACAAAACGTCTCCGCACTACAATTTCCAACGCGCGCGAGCAGACACACACACACACAGAGTACAATGTCAATCCTAAGCTCGCAACTCAATTTATTATTTTCCAAGGAAAAGGTGTACACCAGCGAGCAAGCGAGCAGAGCAGAAGCGAGAGACTCGTGCACACACGCCGACATTTTTAAAAGAATGCTCCTGCGTGGCGTGGCGTGTGTGTGTGTGAGTGTGCGAAATTCGTTCGTTCGCTTTGCTAATACACTTCGACTTAATGTCGTCTCTAATGCTGCTGGTGAAAATGAAATGTATATATCTTTTTACGCCATTTCCGTGTGTGTGTGCGTATGTCTGTATGTTCGTTGGGGTTTGTGAGATCGGTTTTTACTTAGCGTTACACTGTGAGATGAAGTCGTCGGTGAGACGTGGTAAGCGGGGCCAAAAAGATTAGGATAAACCAAGCAGGAACACGAAACAAAACCAGAGAGAATTTCAGGAATCAAAAATATTTACAAACGTATATTCAAAGGTATTGCCAGATTTCAAATGAGAAGTTGTCTTGATATTTTTCCAACTATTGGAGCAATGTTTAAACTCTAGAAAGCAGAATGATTTCCCCTTCAAATCCGCGCGTAATTTAACTCACCTACATTCTCCAAGTATAAAACGAGCGGCTAACGGGTGAAGAAAAAACATATATACCAACACACCAAGCCATTCGCATTAAATCTGATTGTGTGTGTCTGCGTCTGTGTCTGTATTATTGTAGACACATGTGTGAATGTGTGTGGTCGGTCGGTCGGATGGCTGGTCTGGTATGTCTTCTTCTCGCAATCTCGTCGAATAGAAACACACACACACAATCCGAAGCACACGAAAATGTCTGTCAGTTTGCCGCATTGGTTTAGCGACGGCGAGACGCGCCGAAACAATCTTCCAATGTGTCCGCTCGTATCAGTGCAGCAGTGCTGCACACACACACACACGCACACACACACACACACAATACTTAACACTACTCGCACTCGGCTCGGGCGCAGACAGACCCGCATGTGTGCGCAAACCAACCAACACACGAACCCTGAACATTTCAGCATGGCTCAGAATACTTTCCGAGAATATTTGAGTGAGTGCATGATAACGAGTTACTTCATTTTCATAGTATGAACCAATGTGTTAATAATATCTCGTGGAATGGTTCGAATTATGAATAATGTTGCCAATTCAATTGAGAGTTCAAACGCAACGTTCAACATGGATAGAGTAGATGCCACTTCAGTCGGACACTTTTCGTTTAATATATTCGGTAAGGTGGTATTTTCCAACCTATTTTCAAAAACTACAAACATATAATAGTTATTCAATTTCACTCCCAAAATTTTGTCCGTTACAAGATGATATGTGTAAGCTAACAGCACTTTGCTATTCGAAAGCATGCGTAGAATGATATATTTCGAGAAACAAATGTCTTCACTTCGTCAATTTATCGTTCTTCAATTTTGTAGACCATTGTTTAGTGTAGCGAACAATCTTTGGAAGTTATCATTGTTTCCCGTTATACGAATTCCTAAACTTTCTGATTGAGGCGGCGTGCGACTTGTTCCACAAAAAAGAAGTATCTTAATGAAAAATAACATTACAAAATATCCAAGATTTCATTCGTGTTAGGCGTTAAATTTCACAACATATTAAGCTACAATGATATTTTAACTTTTTTCAAACCATGATATGGCGTGACGAAAAACTATAACATTGTTGACGTAAATACCACTTTATCAAAAACAGATATAATGATTAACTTTTGAAATATCAAATATCAAGCAAATCGTGCTTCTGAGCATAAATCAATCAATGATATTAAACCATGTTCCAAAGGTCATCAAAGTCGGATTATGCCTTCTATATGTCGTGTCGATTTCATAATTTAGAGTGTCCGATTGAAGGGGAATCTACTCTACAACAAGAATTTCCTGTATTTAGATTCAGAGTACAAAATGTAGTATTTGGAATGGTCTTTGAGAACACAATTTTTTTTAACACGAACTGAAAGAAGTCTCCCGAATGTAAAAAAAATCTAAACTATTTTTTCGAAAGTTTTAAGTTTTTCGAGCTTCTCTTGATATATTGTTTGCATCGGCTTGAAGAAAGTCGTTATTTCTTCGAGCCGATAGAAATGGATAAACAAAATATCAGCGATTCAACCGATGCATTTAGCATGTCCAATGAGAAATAACACAAAATAACGTTTTTATAACATCGGAAAATTATCCTAATAAATTATTATAACAAGAAAAGTGCAATAAAGCAATCACTAAAGGTATTTTTGTATTTTTGAGATCAGTTCGGAGAGGGGACAAGATCCAAACTGACCCCAAAAATACTAATATATCTTAAGTGATTGTTTTATTGCACTTTTCTTCTTCCGTTTTTGTATGGGCTCCTTGTCTATTAGAACTCGGTTTCCTCAGGAACGTATCTACCGTTATATAGGAGGTTTAGGTGATATTCGACATTAAAACACAGAAAATCATAGATTTCAATGAATTTCAAATACTTTAGCAAGTCTGCCGACAACACGCCTCCCGCCTCACTACACACACACGCCCGACCCAATTCTATATATGATGATCATCAACAACAGTTGCCAGCCAGCGCACACACACACACACAGCATCAGCAGCACCAGCAGCATCGCACCAGCTCCGGCAGTCGACCAAACTGCCGGAACAAACAAACACTCCGTTTGCTGCTCTCGCCTGCTCTGGCTGCTGGCGAGCCCGAGCTAGACAAGCATTTTACACACACACATTCACACAGTATGCGGAAAACACGCTATGCAACAAACACACACACACACACAACAGACCAGTGTATTCTGGGAGCGCATGTGTGTGTCTGTGTGCCTGTATGCGTAAGCGAACAAACGCATTAGCATTAGATAATGGAAAATGGAAATTGCGTGTAAGAGTTTATGCGCACTGCGTTCAACGTGTGTGTGTGTGTGCGTGCGTGTGTGTGTCGTATATGTATTCCTGGCGGCAGGATGATACCGAGCAACATTTTCGCTGACAACCGACATCACGACACCGACGACGACAGACACAGATAGACACTGTAATTATATGTACACACACACACTGCAAACACAGCACACACAGCCCATCGAATATTTATCCGATGCCGTAAATTTTCAATTAAATTCCGATTATTATTCAAGTCAATCTAGTCGCCATTCACACAGTCACACAGAATGCACAGAGAGAGCGTGAGAGATAAAATCAGTCACAGGTCGCCGCCGGATCGAACCGGCGCACAGGCCTGCCTGCGCCTAATGCCTAAAAGGGTCAAGAATTTGTAATGTCGAGCAAACCCAAGTCTACAAGTCTCTCTAATCGGACGAACACATCGACGAGCGATGCTCTGGCGGTGACATCGACATCACCCGGCCTGAGATGGTGTGTGTGTGGTGTGGCCGAATGGACTAGGGCCGCAGCTTAGCACACCCAAACAGACATACACAACATGCACCGTTGCGGGATGATGTTTTCCTTCCATTGCGAATGTGGACGGTGCAGATGGGTATATGCTTCTTGTTGTTCTGTCTGTTCTGTTCAGGTTGGTTGGGAGTATGAACCGTATTGCGGACACAGGTTTTCGCATATAATCTGCACTAGTTTATGCGGGGTTTCGAACCGATGTATTAATATTTCCATACAAATACGCACTTACGTATTGCATAATAATCGCTCATATCTGAGGCCATGAGTTTGGGGGCGAACGTCTTCAAGAATCTCTTATTGAAAAAGTTGGAAACGTTCTAGCAAAGAAATTGTGTGTCTTCATCAGTTTTTAGTAGAACTTCGGCCCGAGACTCAACAAACCTCTTATTATTTTGTCAACTATGTTTGCATAGGAGCAAGAATCGATTTAAGAAAAATTTTCTCAAATCGAGTCTTGCTCCTATTTGAATTTATTTGTTTAATGGTCAGAGAAGCAGCTTTATTGAATTTTATATTTTCAACCATTCAAGCTAAACATCGGAGACGCAAAGACGGGCCTTTTTCGAAAG
>JANTBZ010048337.1:0-10812 GCA_024741255.1 Exechia fusca
CATCATTCTATCATTTGAACAAAAATCGCATTAGAAAAGTCTCATCTTCGGTTGAAATCGTGCTAAACAAGGCCTCGCTGTTTTTATATGGAGAAATAACAAAGCTTGTCTTGTCAATTTTATTCTCGTTCATTGTACTACTGAAATGGACCCAAATTAGAAAATTTGGCATGGTTTAAGAACACTGATTTGTATAGTAACACGCACGAACACATTGCGCACAATTGTGCCCGAGGTGCTCGTTGCCCGTTGCACGTACAGCACACACAGAAGCATTCGCATTCGCACTCGCGCTGTCCCACTTCGGAGTCCGAGAACCGAAGCCGTCTTCGATGGCGCGAGCTGCTGCTGCTGCTGCTGTACGTCCGTGTTACCATATATTTTTGCTGCGCGACCACCGGCGGCCAACCGGTCCGTCGACGCTCCTCTTCGGGTACGCAAGCACTCGAATGTTGCAGTTTATTGCGCTGGCACAACAATGTTGTATGATCTGCACTAGCAACATGCTGTTCGCAATAATAACGCGTAACGTGTTTTTGTGTTCTTCGCTGCCGGTCGCCCGGTCGTCATCGCAAGCAGCAGCAGTCCAGACGTTTATAAGTCCTCGATGGGGGCAACAGAAACTCGCCAGTCAAATCCGCCCCAATCGAGAAAAGCAAGACAGCGGCACAACATCATATTTTGTAACATATACACTATACACAGATTGTGCGGATTGTGTCTGGAATAACCAACCAACGATCGTGTCGATGGGCTCAAACCTCCAACACTCGCGCCACAGTAGGATATCGTCGACAAAAATTAAGTGTGCCGGCTGATACTTTTCACCTCGCTCGGCGACCGCGACCACACGATCTACACGTCGCTTCGGTCGTTCTTGCGTGTGTGTGTGCAGAGAAATGCGTGAGTGAGCGTGTCTCGCGACGTGTGTTCGTGTCCACGCGAGCATATGAGCGTGCGGCGAGCGTTCTCGGACGACGCGCGCACGATCATTCATTTCGGCCCCAACACGCAGAATTTAGGTTACAAGATTCGTACGCGACGAGAGAGAGTGTGAGTGTATGTGCGTGTGTGTGTGCGAGACGTGCGAGGCTGCGACTTGGCTGACTGCGCGGTGTCTCGCAGCATCAACACAAACTTCTTATACTCGCGCGCAGCAACACTCTTGCCGGATGATTACTTATGTATGCAGCACACCGCACCGACCGACCGAGCGGCGCACATACCGAGACGCACACGCAATAAATATGTATATACATGCGCGAGCACACAGACTCCGAAAAAGTATGTTAACACTCTGTCGGTCGGCGTGCGTCTGTGTGTGTCTGGGTGTGTTTAATCATATGGAGGAGTTATTTACCTTGCGTCTAATTGGAAAAGAATATCTGCGCCGAGTCGGTGTGTGTGTGTGTGTGTGTGTGTGTGTGTGTGTGTGTGTGTGTGAAACGATGCCGACGATGTTCGTCGGCGTGTTTTTCAGGGCGTGCATGTTTGTTCTGAGCCGGCACACACTCGACGATGATGAGAATTGTGCGAATGTTTTTTCCAAGTAGGTGCTAACATCCGCGTGGGCGGCATTGAAACACACTCAAGAATCCACAATAGAAATTCTTTCGGAGGAAATAAAAGCGAACAAAAATAATTCGCATTACGAACGGTCGCCAACCTTTTCACCTGTGTGTGTGTGTGGAATTGAATTCGCCGATTACGACTTACGACGACGACGACGCAACAAGCGAGCGCAGAATGTACGGAAACGCAAGTATGTGGTATTTTTCGAACATGGCGACGCTATGAGGTGAATAAAATTCATTCACCTGTGTGCCGTTGTCGTCGTCGTCGTCGCCTTCACTCAAACGCCAAACAATTGCGGCAATTGTTATTTGTTATATACGAACATTTTGTGACGTGTGTGTGCGCGACAAACGATCCGACGACAACGGCAGCGGCCCCCATCGCGAAAGTTGCATCAGCGTGTATTGTGTTTGGTGGCGGCGGCAGCGCGCAGCTTCGTCAGTTTCTATTTTGTAAACGCTTCGTTGTCGACGTACAAGTTTGTGGGTGCATATTTGGGCCAAACTCTATCAGCGCAGCAAAACTGCGTTCGGTTTTTCCCTATGAAAATCGAAATGATTTCACAAACTTGCTGAATGTGTGTGTAGTTGTGGAGTATGCGGTGAACGTTTTCGCAAATATGCGGGCACTTTCATCAAGCAGCACGCATGTACCCTTTTTCTTTGTAGGCTAATCGGTGCGGCAAATTCAACCGACAACGCCTATCGACGGTTTTTATATCGCTCAATATTTTACAATGACATGCCATCATCACGCGAATACCGCTAGCCAATGTCTGTGCGGTTGGCGTCTGCAATTTGGAGGAGCTTGGGCGTGTTTTATGCCGTTGCGATGGCGCTCAAGTATGCAATTTACCTGTCATAAAAACGACGTACAGCGAAAATGCACAGCATTTTGCGCACTATATCGTCAGGTGCAACGGAACATATACTGCATATTTTGCCCAGCTCAGCTCTCATTCAGAGCATAACCGCATTCGATCGAATCGGAAGTTTCGACCGAACCGCACCGCACCGCAACCGCCTGCACGTGCCGCCGCGAAGCGGATCCACGCGTGCGCTGCGCAATCGCGCGTTCGTTCGCCCAAAGTGTACCATTTCAGTGTCACAAATGCGGTCATTGCGAGGCGATCCGCGGTCTACAATATTATTAGAGTCGTCTTGTTCGTATGCTAATCTCATCCGTCCCGATTCGAAAAGTCGAGTCGAGTCGAGTGAGCGTGCGTATCACGAGCATTTCTTCTCGCCAAACCGGTTCGAGTGCTGCTGCTGCTGCTCAATCATGTTGCGGTGTTTGCGGTGTGTGATGAGCGAACGGTCGCCTGGTATTTGCTCGAATTATTACACGTTTGTTCGTTGGACTTTTTTTCTTCTGTTGTGCCAGCGCTTGTAACAGCCGCTAGGCATGAAGCGAAAGAACAGTTGTGCGGATTTGGTCTGCGTGATGTTGACTTTGACTTTGAGCAGTCAATAACAATAATATCTTGGTGCTCTACGCAGCATCTTCGGACGTGCGAGAAAGAGACGCGCGAGTGCGTGCATGCACGCAGAGGAATGTGAACGGGTGAGCTTCTGTCGTTGTGGTCCAAGTTGTACGAAGTACGTGCCATGTGACGACGACAACGACGACGAAGCACCTCGGGGAATTATTACTCGCGATGACGAGAATAATTTAGTTGCGCATTGTGTGTGTTCGCCAGTGTCTGCGCGCCTCTCGAAAATACCATCAGCTCAGCGCTCAGCCGTCGTGCATGTGAACGAAGACGACGACGACGACGACGACGACGACAGGTTGCCGCTTATGGCGAGATAGATAACTGTTTCTGGCATATTTATTTGCATATTCAACGTTAACACTCCCGAGAGTTTGGTAGCAGCGCGACTCGCGCACGCACGCACATCGAAACACGACGGTTCTCTTCGTGGATGAATGGACAGTTTATTAAAGCACACACGCAAAAGTCACGAACAACAGACAAGCAGCATTGTGCTATGAGATTCGAAGAAGCGGCATCAGCCGGTTGGGGTTGTTCAACTAGACGTTGCCATGTTTGGCGCTCTGGGTGTTTTTGACATAGTGTTAATGACCTTTAGGCGGTGTTATGCTACTGAAAGAGACTTCATTAGACACCTGCCTTCCTCACCCAGCTGCGGTGTTCATTAGTCGAGCGCACACAACAATTGCAGATTGTGTAACAACACTTTTCGCCGAACAATGAAGTGAGTTAACGTATAATCCGTCGCTCTAGACAAAATTACACACACAACGCACGCGTCATTGTCCGAATGAGTGAGCATGCACGCGCGCATCTGCAATGTCCAAGCATTTACGCAACATTTCGCGCGAATGCGTGCGCAAGCATATGCCATAACTGTTTAACATACGGGCGACGTGACAACATATACCACACTCTACACTCACCAGCTCGTACCAGCCTGCTGGGCTGGTGAGTGTCCGCGTCGCAGACTTTCGCGAATTCGTCATCACGCATCGCGCACGAACAATACTCGCGCATTCGCCGGCAAAAATGTTAATTCGTTTTATTCAACAACAGCCAACACCACCTACTCGCAGTTTAGCTGAACAGCGAGCGAACTCCGCACAGTGCACGCATACAATCCACACTACACGTACCGCAACAATTGCGAGCCGGCATCGCATCGTGAAAGACCGATTTCGCTGCCAATCTCGCGGCACGCAACGAACGGCGTGCAGTTTAATTAAACTGTGCCGTAATTGTGATTAAATCGCGAGCGCGTGTGTTTAAGTGAGTGCAGTGCAGACAACACGACGAAGGGAGAGAAAGCAACGCAAGCAACTTATACAACATCATCGCGTCGTCCACGTCGTCGGGGTTTCCCAAAGGTGGTGGTGATTTTCGAGTGCAATGTTCAAGACCACACAGTGAATTGAGAAACACACATCAACGATCATGCTGAAAAACACCAACGGATTACTCACCATTTGGTGTGGATTAGCAGCAGTGATATTGATGCTGCTGCAACAAGATTTATGCGGTAAGTAAAAATGCCAATGTGCTACAATTTAATAGAGCAAATCCAGGCAAATGTTCATCTTCATCTCTTAATTAATATGTGCCGACATCGACGCGAGTGGAGCAGTTTTGTAATGAGTTTATTCTACTTGCGCCGCGTTCTGTGCGCATCCGCCATAAAACCAACTCGACCGGATCTGATTTTGCAACGCGCATCGTTAGCATCGAACACGCTTGACGTTGCACGCTGACCGCACCGCACAAATCCCCTACAAGCCCAGTCCAGTCCATGCCAGTGCAATGTTGTTGCACATATATTTATGTTACATATACGCACACTGTATGTATTTCTGATGATTGCGAAACGTCCGACAAGAGACCAATGTCCCAAGTGTGCTCGTGTGTTTCTTCGTCGTCGTGCCTTCGTGCTTGAAGTCGCATCGAGTTGATCGTTTGTGCGTGCGGCGTGCCGTTTCTAGCAATTCGCCAGACCATTGAAAGTATCCGTTAAATGTTCGAACCGAGCGCTCACGCATCGCATCGCGAATGTTGCTCGCGTTGTGCTGCGACTGCGCATGCACTAATCATAAACGTCGTCGTGCGTACGCGCATGCATGTGTGCGCGTGTTCTTCAACAACGTTGCATTCGAAGGCAAGTCTTCGTCGTCGGTGCGCTGTGCTCACGATCGAGTGCACTTGAACGTGTTCTCGGCGGCCAAACAAGTGCGCATGCTCATAAATAGCTATACTCGCTGCGAGACACGCGAGTATGCGATGCACTTGGATATAGCCGGTACCCAGTTCTTGTTCAACACTGCAGGTTGGTCCGTTTTATTGCGATCGCTATCGGTATCGCCAGTTGGCGGCAATGTCGATTGTCCAATGTGCGATGTGTGTGCAGAGTGTGGACCAAGTGTATACTACCCCAACACTTGAACGATGGGACATTTTTGACATGTAGAATGTTATATCTTAGTTCTTGGCCAGGGCATACAAATACATTTAATAATTGAATCATGTTTATTATCGTTATTCTCAAAATGTTGTGGTTTGAGTATTGCAATACGAAAATAGTTGAGAATAAAGATAATTAAAATAAGTCAATCATCAAGTGGCCTTGAAGATTGAAGACATCGACTCTGATCAAAAGCTCAGATATAAAACTGTGCCATCACTCATGAGTTTGGGTAGTAGAATGTATTCACAAATATGCTTCTACTCCTGAAAACAGCAATGGTTTACATACCGTGTTTTAGTAAAACGAATAGCATATTTATGGGACCATTGTCCTGAATGTCACATATACACATGTAATGCTGGACGATGTCTGGAAAAACATACACATACGCAGCGTGCGGCATTTATTCTGCCACGGTTAATGAGAGTTTATGGCTGTGACACAAATTGGCAATACATTTGCCATATTGACTCGGCTGCAATGCCGATATAATCAGCAACGCATCCATGCACGCGACCATATAGTGCTCGATACGACGATACGCTCGAGTGGCGGACTAACAAGCATGTAATCGTTTTGGCAGCGCGATCGCTTTCGAGAGAGAGAATCTATGCGTTTTCGCGTACGCGCTGTTCTGACAAATTGCGTTCGTCGCTTAAGTCTTTCGTTTTGCACATGCGCATGACGCGGGGTCAATGTAGCGTTCATGCTCTCGACTCTCGACTGTCGATTTATTGTAAATGGTGAATGCCCGTACAACAACAAAGATGTTGTTTATGTTTTCTCGGTGCGGTGCGCATTCCGTGGTTCGTGATAAATGAAAGGTCCCACACTTTGGCTTTGGCTGATGATTGTAAATTTCATTTTCGTACAAGTAGATTTGATTTTAAATCACATTTTCAACGAGACATTCATATTCACAGTGTTACATTTCATGATCAACTACAAGCATGAGCCTCTCGATCATTTGTTCGTCGAAAATTGAATTACAGGTTTCAGTCACGTACGCTTCAACATCTACGCTCTGTGACTCGCAGACATCCAAAGCCATCCATTTCAGCCATTGTTGGCATGCACTCTACTGAACTCATGAAGCAGTAAATCCACACATGCGCTATACGAACTACCAGCGATCATGATTACAATCTATCTCGATCTCGAGCCACTTGCAACCGAATGCCGCAGTGTGTATATAAATCACGAAATTAGAAAGTGTTTGTTTGTACGGCTATATTGTCACGTTAGTGGGAAATAAACAAAGTCTGAGGCAAAGCACATATTTCCTTCGCATTACAGTTGCCAATATGAATATTAATCTAATTTGATGTTTCTTTTTTTCTCCCAGTAACCGCCGAGCACATACACAGCTTCTCACAAATCTCACCCAAGTCTGCCGATGCCCGCCTGAACCAATTGCTCGCCAGCGATGTGCCTGAATCATCGCAAAAAACCCGCATCGAATTGCAGCAACCGTCGTCGACGGCGGCGTTGCCGTTGTCGAGTGAAAGTGCTCATGACGCACGACCAGCGTCACGACCGACGACCCTGGCACGCGCGCAACGCTCTGCGTCACCATCGTTGCACGGCATCGACGCCGCTGCCGCCGCCTCCATCTCGGCCAGCTCGATGCCGGATGCGGCCCTCGATCGCATGCAACGCCTCGAGCACGTCGACTCGAACGACGTGGACGTGGCGCCCCCGGAGGCACGCTACTTCAACTTCATCCGACCCACCAGCACCGCAACTGGATCAGCGGCCGCGGCGGCGACGCCCGATCTGCTGACCAGCAGTCAGCGCGCCGGCCGAGAGCTCACCACCGGGGCGGAGTCTTTTTTATCGAACGGGGGCCCTCGACCGCCAACATCGGGGTCCCCACTGCCCGAGTCCGGCATCCAGTCGACGACTGTTCAGCCTCCGTCGCCCAGCAGCAGCAGCAGCGCAGCGGTTCCGGTGGTTCCATCGACCGCCACGCCGACGACGACCAGCACCGCCACCGCCAATTCGACGAACTCTGAGGCCGCCCAGCAGCCGCGCCAGAACGCCAATCCCGACATCCAGGACATCATCACCGGCATCGTGAAGCTGCTCAACGGCAACGTCAACATCCACACGAACGCCCAGCTGCAGCAGCAGCAGCAGCAGCTGGCCGCCGCCCAGCGCAAACCCTATCCGAGCCGCATCAACAATCGCGGACCGCCGCGCATCTCCGAGGCGCAGCCGCTGCCCAACGACTTCGACCAGGTGCCGCCGCCCATCTCCACCCATCGGCCCGGCGGTCCGTACGCCTTTGACCGGCCGAACTTGGACGGAGGCAATGGCAATGGCAATGGCAACGGAAACCTCGGTCTGCCCGGCAACAACCGGCCCTTCCTCAACGGCGTTCCGCTGCCCGAGCAGGTGGTGCCCAGCATGCAGTCCAACTACCGTCCCGGCTTCGTCTCGCAGAACCGACCGCCGTGGCAGCGTCCGCGTCCGCGGCCGCCGATTCCGGGCCACCGGCGTCCGATTCCGCCGTACAAGCCGATACCGGCGACGATGCCCGAGTACCGGCCCGAGGATGATCCGCAGCTGACGGCCAGCACGCAGCAGGAGGTGCAGACCAGCGGACCGGCGGTGCTGCAGTTGGGTGGAGGAGGTGGAGGCGGCGGTGGGGGGTATGGCGGTGATGCCGCGGGGCCGACCGATTCGAGTGCCGTCGGTCAGTATGGTTCGTACGGACAGGAAGATGATCTGAATCAGAATGAGGAGTTGCCAGCGGATGGCGGCGGTGAGGAGGAGGAAGATGGTGGTCAGGAGACGGCAGCGACGATGCCGACAACGACGCCAGCACCACCACCGGCGACAACGACGACGACCACTACAACATCAACAAACAAACCGCCCAAGAAGGACGACTTCTCCAAGAAAAAGGACAAAACGAAGAACGCTGTCGAGAAGAAACCAACAACGACCACCACGGAGCCATCGCAGATCGCTCCGACCGCAACGACCACAACTACGACCACCACGACCACCATCACAACGACATTGGTCTCGTCCACGCCCGCGATGGCCAGCCCGACGGACGCCCAACGACCGACAGAGGCCTTGGAGACGTCCTTCTCGGAGATCACCGCCTCCGCTGAGGCGGCCGCCACATCGGCCACCACCATTACGCCGACGCTCGCCTCGCACACGCCGACGACGGCGCAGCAAACGCAGCAGCTGCTGCAGCAACAGCTGTCCGCGCCGGGCGGAGCCGTTGCCCCAACGCACGGCTACCGGCCGTACGGAGTGGCGTTGCCCGGCGCAACACCGCCCAACCAGGGCAGTGAGCCCTACCATCCGCGGCCGGGCATTGTGCTCGATGACCCGGAGTTCAAGCCCGGCGGCAGCGGTCGCCATCCGCCCAGAGGACCACAGCAGCCGCCGCAGGTGCAGCCAACGCGACCGGTCACGCCGCCCGGTTATGGCGAGATTTTCGATGTAACGCTGTCCGCGATCCAGGGACCGGGTGGCGGTGCGGGTGGCAAGCAGACGTTCAAGATCAATGCGTATGGTGGCCAGCAGCAGCAGCAGCAGCAGCTGGGTGGCGGTGACATTATCACGGCCGGCAATGGGGATGATGGTTTCGTGTCGATTGACGGCAAGCGAACTTATTTGAATTTGTTTGGTGATTCGACTGAGACGGAGGCCCCGGCGCTGGCACCGCCGGTGGCAGTGGCGGCGACGCGGCCGGCGAATCTGCCGGCGACCATAGTGCCGACGACGCTGGCGGTGGCGGCGATTGGCGGCGGAGTTAGTTCGGTGAGGCCGACGCAGCAGCAGCAGCAGCAAGTGGTGAGTTTGATAACTGTAGAGGCAGTAGTAATGGAATAAATGAAATTAAATATTCCATTTTAAATCGAGGTAATTCCCGTATCGATTGTTTCAAGATACACCTGTAAATTCTTCAATCAAGATTGATCAAATTAAACATCAAATACCCATTCAGTTGTCAGCTTATTACTAAAGCTTGAATCAATTTGGACTAGGAAAATGTATTGAATCAGAGAAATAACAACACAAATCTCACTCTACTAGTCTAAAATGTTTATAACAGTAAGGCTGGGAAATTTGAATTGTTTGATAGTAATACACAATTTTTGTTATTAAATTATTTTTGAATTATCAACATAGTTCCATTGCTCCGAAAATTACGATCTTACAACTTTACTATGCCCTATTCTACGCATATTTATACGCATATTTACTGCGATAAGTTTGTCATCGGTGCTATGGCTCTACCCAGCGAGCATTTTCAGAGGTCTGAAGACATAAAGTTGTCGCCAAGGACCAAATACGGATATTACCGTAGATGGCGCCGCAATTCATAGCTTATTCTTTTAGTTTGGTCATCGATTTCAGCGACCTGTGATATTGAGTATTGTCTTGGTGTAACACCACATTTTTCCTCGCCATGTGGATTGTATCTTGGTAATTTTTGACATCAGGCGCTCGAAAAATGCAATTGAAAAAATATAGACGTCAATCGACGTTTTTGTTTTTGTGAACTTTGGAGAGTCTTCATCAGATGACGTCCGATTGGACCCCGGAGTGTATTGATGGTGTCATTTTTTATTATCATAAATTTATCGCGTTCGAACAGCCGAAAACGCTGCTTTCGCATTTCCAAGAACATATCTCATTTATGTCCAAACAATTTTTCCATCCATCAACAGTACTTTTCTATCTTCCGAAATTATTTTGTGACATTATAAACGTTATCGTCGGTAATTGCAACATTTGGGCGTCTAGAGTGCGCATCTTCCTTTGTGTCCGAATGGCCAGTACGGAGCTTACAAATATTCGATAATATTTTTTTCAGCTGGTGCGAAACATAAATAACACTTTCTGTTCATGTTTTGGCCCTTGTCTCAATTTTTCCATTTGAAAACATCGTTTTTGACCAAAACACGAAATACGCCAATATCCATTTCTTCGCAATGTCAAAAGTTGTTTTAATCAAATTTAAATATCGAACGAATCAAAAGTCTTATCGATGTCAAATTAAGTATATATTCCTTCAATGGAACAATGTTAATTATTCACAAATAATTTTATCAGAAACATGTGTCCAACTATCAAACGATACGCATTTTCCAGCCCGACTGTTTCTTGTGTTGTGAACTTCAATACTAGAGTACGACGGGGTAATTTTTGCATAGTAAGCGCAAAGAGCACCCGCGTTTTAATTTTAAGCCGATTTCAAAACGGAAAAATGATATTGAAAGACAATTTATCAGGCTTTATTTCTGAACATTGA
>JANTBZ010048348.1:0-10808 GCA_024741255.1 Exechia fusca
ATCGGATGCAAATGCCGACCGCGGAAGCTCCTCGCGTTTACTATGCAAAAAAAGCACGTCGTACTCTAACAACGCAGAAAATAGGAAAATAGTGGAATCCCGGTCGTATGACTCATAATCACACATATCCCGAACATGAGCAGACAACTAATTCAAATCTAGAGGTTGTTTTGTTGAAAAAATTGTTTTAAACGTTGAGCATGGCGTAAATGCACAGTCAGAGTCGTCTGAGTAAATTTCATCATATTTGAAACCAGCTCCTAACTTTCACTCACCTTTGCATCCCTCGCACGTCAGCGCATTGTAATGGTATCCGCTCGCCCGGTCCCCGCACACCAGACACAACTCCTCCTGCTGCCGCGGCGTCGGCCCCTTTTTCGCCTTCTTCGCATCGCTCTCGTTCGTGCTGTAGCCGTTCAGGCTGCTCGACGGCGACAGATCCTCGCGACCTGCAAAGGACAGAAGGAGAAATAAAATGAAATGACATTAGTCATACAATTTATTTATTAAAATAAAACAGAGTGTTTCGCTGTTTACATTGGCCCACAGATGACCACAGATGATGCATTTTTTCGCACGAATGTTAACGACGACAACGATGAGGCAACACAACGACACAAACGACCGCGACCGACTGAATGTCGTCTGCGCGCTGCTGCTGCTCAGCGAAACGGTTCGTCGAACCCCAGCCTGGCTGGCCGAGCTGGCTGGCTGTTCTCTGCTCTGCTCTGCGCGTTTTCGGTTTCGCTTGGCGCGAGGTTTCGGTGTTCGGTGTGATTACTCGCGCGCGAGTTCGCGATGCGTTTTCGTGCGCAGTGCACTTGGCCAGGCAGCGAGGCAGGCAGGCACAAGTGGGTCAACGACGCCGCTGCTGCTGCGACGCAATGCAAATCGCTCGCACACACTAGCACATAAGCCCCATTCAATATACTACTATACCCATGTCGTCGGAGTATGTGCACAATCATATAATAATGTCGAGGTCAATCGAAGGATTCACGGACGCAGCGCAGCGTTTATGTTTACGCGTCGCAAACAACGTGCATGGCATGAGTGTGCGTGTGTGCGAACACTCTCGACGCAGTCGACGACTTTTGTGCACGTGCACGTGCAAATATTGGTCAAGACGACGGCGGCGGCGGCTTGATTTCAGAGCGGAGTTGAAGGCGTCCAATGTGAAATAGGTCAACGTCGTCGTCATTTATGTCGTTTTGCGCGAAATGCGCCAAAGGTGGTGATGCGGCGAAGAGACCAGCGTTTATCGGTAAAAATGTGTAGTGATGATTATATAAATAAAAAATCATCGAACGTACTGAACTGACGCCAATTATATTTATTGTATCAATTGATTTGATGAGAAGAGTTTTATCTTCTTCGAAATGATTGTGAACATCGACATTAGTTGGAATAAACTGAAATAAACTCATGCGCAAAGTATTAAACGGAGACGTCATTCGATATTAATACACGTCATTATCCAACAGAAACGTCGCGTTGTGCTGCCGCACCTGAACATCCTGGCTCCCATGGACACTCCTCAGCTCATTATAGGCTTTTCATTTGGAGACCATCAGAAAAAAACCAGCCCTCATTAATATTAATACCTGCTCAACACGTGACTTCAACAGAGAAGATAGAGCGATGCGCTGTCTTTGAATGGAATTCCAATTTTCATTTTCATCGCATTGTGCAATGGGCGCCCATGTGCTGTAGTTTGGAGTGTAAACGTCGACGTTCGTTCGTCGTCATCATCGACGTCGGTTGGTTGGCCGTTTATCTATGTTTATATAATGGCGATGCACGGACGGACGGCGCAATGCAGAACATGCACGCACACATGTTGTTTGGTGCGTGCGTGTGTAAGTGTGTTTGTGTGCTCCGCGTGTAAATAGCGCACGACGCATAAATAGACGACGGAAAGCCGGCGGCGGCGGCGTCGTCGACACACACAAACACATTTCCAGCTCGCAGCAACTTTGTCCGACCAACACCAGGCCGACATCGACTTCTACGACGACGCGGGTTTTTCAACGCCTGAATAAATGTTTACACAAGTCGTGCAGTAGGTTGCAGCAGCAGCAGCAGCAGCCGCGAGCCGCGAGTATAATACGAAACGAACCAACGACGAACGAAAACTGCGGGGCAGCAGCACCATCCAACGAGAAATGCTGGACGCGCCGCCATGTCGGACGAGCGCACCGCACATTTTCTGCACACATTTTATAATACACGACAGCACAGTGCCGCACCGATTGCGTGTAGAGTTGCGAAAAGTCGAGTCATATAATATATGTAGTACAATTTGCGTGCGTGTTTGCGTGCGGAGCGTCCCGGCACACCATGTCGAGCCGCTTATCGTCGCGCGTCGCGCGGTATGCAAAACAGCCAGCGAGCGTATATGTATATTTTCGCAGCAATGGTGCATCATCACGGCATCGAGCGTATAGGCGGTTTGAACTTGTATGTATGCAGTAGGGATGGCAATGGTTGGCTATATTGGAGTTCAACGTTTATATATTAATAGCTCATGAACTGAAATGTTTACGATATCCGAGAGTTCAAAATACACCTAAGAATTTGTGAGAATAACTACCTAGGATTAAATCTAGTACGTGGCTCATTTATTCCATTTATAGCTTATAAACTGATATTCTCACGATATCCTGAATGCTAGTTTTCAAAGCCCAAAATACACCAGAGAATTCGTGAAAATAATTTTGTGAATATCTTATTGTGAACATATAAAATAACTAGGTTTATAATCTAGTACGTGGCATTATCCTTGATGGAACGTGTCCGCTAGTCCTTTCCACTCATGCCCATCAATTGGTTCCCGATACAACTTCAAACCGGTCCACCAAAGCTCTCCAATCCGTCCGATTTCTTTACTTTCGACCGGTTTTGCAATCCCTAACCTGCACTCAACTCAACCCAACACACAGGCAGTGTGCTAAACAAGAGCGTGCATGTGTGTGCGTTCGCGCACTCGCGTGCATGTGTGTGTGTGTTGTCGACCGAGCCAGCGAACGACCGAGCCAGCGAGCAAGCGACCGCCGCGAGTCGCCGTCGCCGCCGTAATCTATTGCCATGAGTCAAGGCCGCTCAGTGCTCCCAGAAATGTATACACAACACACGCACACAAAGAGCATGTGCAGTTTAACTGCACGCACACACGCAGACACGTACAACGCTTGTACATGACGACAACACACACACACCAACATGTCGAGTGTATCGAACACAAACACGCGAGGCGAAAAGTACACGCCGCCGTCTTCGGACCAGCGAACTTTAACGAGCTTGCCTGCAAGCGATGGGTTTTAACGTGTCTTCGTCGATGGGAGCAGCTCGAAGTTCAAGTGAGCTCCGAACTATATGCTGGCCATTTTCATGCGATTGACGACATTTAAAGTGAGTTATTCGTGAGAATGAGCGATTCGGAGAAATTACACATGTGACCAGCTTAGAGAGTCGAGGCGGAGATTCCGAGGAATTCCGATTGCGTTACAGATTACGCAGAGAATGATGATTATGTCAGAATGAGACGGTATTGAATTGCAGTGATTCTCACATCAAGAGGGTTGCGCAATGAAACATGAGTCACCTGATTGATGTGAGATTTTTTATTGTTCCAGATAATATCATGAGTAAATAGTGCAAAAAGTATATAGAGAATCCGTATATGTTTGGTCCTTCGAGCCGCACTTAAAATTGAATTTTCATTTCATCAACTACATATCGAACGGTAATTGTATTATTTTCGCGCAAACCTTGAACTTCAGTTCACACACATCGCTGAATTCATTGTCCGTTGGCAAAATCCAGAAATGCACTCAAACACAATTACACCCGCGGCAAGGGTGGCGCGTACACCAACGAACACCGACCAATAAATGGTGACTTATGGCGAGCGACCTTTCAGTGCACAGTATAATTAAACACACACACACACACGATTTGCGACGTGGGAGCTGCTGCCTCGCCTCCTCTACTGCGCAGTTCGCCGCCGCCGCCGCCACCAAACGGCAGCGAGGCGTGAAAAAGCGCCACCGCACACACATGCACACATACGAAACGGCGCGCTTCACATATTATTATTATTACCCCAGATGCTGCGGCCGCTGCCCGGACTGCGCGCTAATATTAGCGCAGGCACCATACACCTAATAGTACTAGTCGCGTGCGTGCATGCAAGTGCGCGCGCGCGCATATGTGCAAAAATGTGCGAGTGCCCAGCAATTACAATTGCCGCCGCCCCAACCGCCGCCGTATGTTAATGATGAGTGTGCTCGCATATTCCAGACACCGACGGCGAGCGGCGAGCGCGATGACCTTGAGTCACAGAGTTGCATGCATAGTAAAATGGCATCCGCCCGATTCGTTGCCCAGCGCACCAGAGAGCAATTGTTCTACTATAGTACATTAGTCATTGTGTCTATGCGATGTGCGATGTGCGATGTGTGTGTCCAGCGGAAATGTTCGCGCAAATCGGCGTGCACGCGAGGAGATTGTGTGCCCCGATTGCGTGTGTGCATATCATAAAAAAACACACACATGCTCAACAGTCCGCAGTTCAGTCAACTGCACTCGCGCGCAAATATAAACCCAACAGCAACACGTCAAACACACACACTCGACACACTCGCGAAAAAAACACCTTATCAACGCAACGCAGCGCAGCACCCAACTCAACACGTCGACACGTTTTTCGGCCGCCGCTCCGACCAAAACAAACCGGATTCGCCGCGCGACGAATGCACGACGACGACCACGCAAAGTCAATAACCGTATGGCATTTTGACCGAGCCGCCCGAATTGGGGGTGACTTTCACGGCAGCCGCGGCGACGCGAACGGTCATACAAAATTAACACGCATGCTCGCGCGAACGGCGAAAAAATCGAGAACACTTCTCGGCACGATTCGTTCGGAGTTCGGATGCTCCAGAAGGTGCGCGAATCTGTCTGTGTGTGGTAGAGATTGCCCAACTGACTGATTTCTCGCCCGTTCGCACAATGGTGCGAGATTGCATCACCGCGACGACGTCGAAAAAGCGTCGATTCGGTGACGGTGACGACCATCTGAGTACACAGTTCGAAACAAAACATGTGTGTGCGATAACTGCACTTTGCGTGTGGTGTGAGTGCCGACACGCGCGTCTTTGTTCGCATTTCGGGTGTGTGGAACTTTTGTCGTCCAATTAGACTGTTATTGTTAGTGGATTGGATCGCTATAGTAATGCAGTTTCAACGGTTTTAACGTGTAGTTTGATCGTTGTTTCTAATGGGACTGTTTGATAAAATAGTCAACCTTTGCTCCAATTTACCCTCTCCAGATTACCATGGAAAATACCCCGAGCATCGCTCTTCAAGACCAAATCATGCGCAGATGTCGTGCAATTCTGCGAGATGAATTCCAGTTCGTGTTCGTGCGACTGTGGTACATTAGAAAGTATTGTACAAACACAAACACAGACACACAGATCTGCCGCTGATGCGTGTGGTTGATGTCATCGCAGCGACGTCGCATAACACGCATGTGCATGATATGTGTACATACACACACACACACACCGACAGAGAAGCGCGCAAAGTGCAATCAACTCGACTAAAAATATAATTGGTTCGAATGCGCGCGCGGGCGACAAAACAGCCACCGCCACATCACAATAACAGCAACAGCAGCAGCCGCATCATCAAACACAACACACACACACATCAAATGCGCGCGTGTGTGTGTATGTGTAAAAATGGTATACGACCCCGTCGTCGACGTGCTGCTGCGAGAGTGATGTTGATACGAATTTATATATGAAATTATAATGCGGCGGCGGCGGCGGCGAAAACGACCACCGTCACCGACGCCGCCGACACGATCTCATGAATGCGCAAACATGCACGGAATTTATGCGCCGCAGACGCCGTCTGCGGTCGGCAACGTCGGCGACGGTACAGCGGCCAAGACGGCGAGAAAAAACATGCACATTACTCGCGAGTCGAGTGCTCGCACAACTAACGTCGAGAACCCGAAAACGAAAACGAATCGACGCGAAGCAAAGAAGTTCACCTTTTTCGTGAGTAACTCAATTTACTCGGCGGCAAGTTTGGTAATGAATTTGCGTTTGGAGAAATGTGTCCTGAGTGGAAGAAAAATCGCCAAGCATCGCTCACGAACGCAGAGTTTATGTTGAGTAAAAAGTACATCAGTAATTCAATCCGTGGAACTAATTATGTTTGGTCCTTCGGGCCGGATATGACGAACATGCACTCTATCGAATTATTATGTTTTTGTTTAAATAAACATGCTACCAACATAAAAATCATTCGTCGCATTCGGTCGCTGACTGGGTTAACCACTCGCGCAACAGAGACATTGCGCCAGTCAATTCTGCACGCAGACACGCACAGCAGCCGTCGCCGCCGCCGTCGCGAAACCATTCCGAACAATCATGTCAATGTCACGACGTCGCCGCCGAAGTCGCCGCAGCCGCAGTCGCAAAACGTTGCATATTATTTGCGCAGAATATACGCGCTTGCGCATCCGTTCGCGCCTTGATAAGCGATCGTCGTCGTCGGCCGTTCACGACTGCGAAAAAATCTCAGCCATAGTGTTTGCAACATTGAAATCCGCCACGACAATGCAGCCAAATGTATATCGTGGCGGAATAACGATGAACTGTGGCGGCATCGCTTATATTCTCAGTGTCATAAATTACATTCGGTGTTCGTCGCACCGCGCGTTGTGCAACAACAAGCGCCGCGTATGTGTACATTGTTGCGGTTGCGCCCCGCTTATCGCCCGTTGACACACAAATGCATTGCATGTACTACGGTCGCATGCGGTGCGATAACACGCACACACACGGACCGACGAACGAAAAAATGAAGTTGATTGCGACGTTGCGATTGCGCTGCGTGCGCTGTGTGCGCTAGTGTGCGCGCACCTGAACGTAATATTAAATGTGTGTGTGTGTGATATTAAAATGGAAACGAATACTGTACATATATCTCGCCGCACAAATGCATGCGTGTTGGAGCTTGGAGCTCACAAGCGAAGCGCGTTTTCAAGTTCGTTTTCACTTTGAGCGTATCGCGCGCTTATTTGAACGCATGTATGTCACGCTCTGCACATAGCATGTGTGTGTGTGTGTTAGCAAACTGCACACATGCATGCATGCGTTCAACAACAACGCAGCAGCAAACGCAACCAAACCGAACGATGATAACACAATTCATGTGTTTGGAGCAGAAGAAAGTTCATTAACCAAGCGAGCCAATGCGAAATTTGTGGTTTATCGATGTTTTTAAAGTCATAGCAGAGAGGCAAATCGAAAACACATTTTCCGCAGAACATAATATGAAACCAAGGGCTCTGCAAGTCTGGGAAAACGTCATCAACTATAGTTCAAAACCTCTAGGCGATGCGCTGCACATTCATCGTATGCATTATGATGTGCATTAATTATGTATGCCGAATATTTCTTGCCACAGCATCGTTTTCTAGGAACTCACGTCATCTAGCATATTCTCATTGCCTGTGCTGTGCATATTTGCAACGCGCGCTCGCGAATTTCGGTCGCTTCTGAAAATAGCCCCACACACACTGATGCAAACGTCGTTGGCTGCAAATCGCGCAAAGTCGCTCGGCGCGCAGCCGCTAACCTTGAACGTCGCGAGCTGTGCCGTGGCGTGGTTCAATTAAAAGTATATTAACCCAAAACGAGCGCATGCGCACGCGCGCATCGCGGAGCGAACAATGCCGCGGTTTGTGTGCGTTTTTCGCCGCTTCACATGTGTTAATATTTGCGAGCAAAAAACAGCAGCATTACGCAGACAAGCTCGCGCGCATCTCTCTGAGCTAACAGCAACCGACACAAAGTCGCGCACACAATCGCACACACATTGCATACTTTATCCACTGCGCGCTCGCGCACATTTGTTACGAGTGGCTATGTGTTTTTTTCGGGGCGTCCAGCTCGCCGAGCGCGCATCATTAGCAATTTACACACACACACACACGCGCGCGTGCGTGCACACGCTCGCCATATACGAAATTCAAATCATTTCACACTGAAAAATGCGCGCATATATTTTCGGGCCGCGATGCCGCTGCTGCGCTGCACACCACAAATTGCTTGTTTCGTTGGACGCAGCCTTCGTCGTCTGCACTGTGTCTGTGTGTATATTATTGCACATGAGATACACATGAGATACACACATCATTTGAACATAGGACGCGACACTTCTACATAATGTATAATGGCGCATATATTGTAAGCGAACATTGACACACGTCGGCGGGCAAAGCTAACACTCGCACACACATGCGGACAAAAGTGGTGTGATGCAGCAGACAGACAGACAGACACACATAATATTGACATGCAAATCACTGAATTCAGAGCCGTCCGACGAGCAGATGGCATTAGAATGTTAACGGTCGGTTATTTTCCTCTCTGTGCTTTGAACAACCAAACTAAATTTTTGTTGCCGCATTCAGTCTGGTCGACCAAAAATATTATTCCGAAAATCTCAACAATGACCACCACCATCACCCCGATTCAATGCGACTTCGATTTTCGATTTAAACCACACACTTTTGCGAACTCATCATGTGAGTGACACATTTCGACGCGACGCGACTCCGCACATTTTGCAATTGGGCAATATGTGTGCTCGTGCGATTTTTGTCGAAACGTGGCACACAAACAAATGAGGCGGCCCCACCGACGAACACACACTCGAAAAAAAAAAACGAATCCAAACCGGATCATCGGTGCGCGGCGGATGATGAGCCAAGCACATTAATCTGATATTTGCGTTGTGCAAGCGCGATCGCGTCGGTCGCGGTGTCGTCGCCGTGTGAACGCGCGCGTGTGTGTGGATGATGCATATGTAAATAAATCACAGCACCGCCAAAATGAACTCGATTCAACTCAGCGACGACGACGACGCCAACGACGGTGGCGGACAAAACGTCATCGTCGACGACACGGCGCGCAGTCATCGGACAATTTAATGCGCCGCACATTCGCACCACACAGACCGTGTGTGGTTCGATGTTCGTATACAATATGGTGTGTATCTAGTTCTAGGTCGCGCACGAGCGAGCGAACGTTTCGCAAGCGCATGCGCAAAAACCAGCAAGTAACAGCAAGTACATGTACTTTATTCGACCAGGTGTGATGATATGAGAATGATGTTTGGTAACACGCACGACATATAAAGCATACAGAATTTATCTATTTATGTTGGTTGAATTGAATTCATTGATGTTGCGGTATTATTATATCACTGTTGATTCAACCTTCGCAGCAATTGAATTTCCTATGCAAAAACCTACACACCTGTTATGCGTTATGCGCACAATACACCCTACGCACAAAATCGTGTAATAGGCATGAGCAAAAATCATAATTCGCCAATGGTGGTAAAACCACTGTGTTCGTCACTGAAAAGTGAATGGGGCCTGCACGCCAAAGTGGAGCAAGTGGAGCGCGAATGCTCGTGGTAACAACACAACACACCGCCAGGGGGTCTTGGTCATGGCGGCTGTAACGGTGGCGGAGCAAAATAACATTGTGTGTTGCGTCGACGCTGGTTATTGGCATTTTGGGTCAAGGGTATGTGCGAAAACACCGACACACACGCACACAACAACAAACCTGTCCCCCACCCACCCCCAACTAGATCGCATCGCTCCCATGCAGATTGCAATCAAGTGACGTCGTCGCGTCGATGCGCGCAACGAGTGTGTATAAATATAATATACAATATCCGTCAGAGAGAGAGGCGACGGCGACCCAACACTCGTCACGAGTGAAATCGCGCACTGCGATAAACTTGTAAACAATGTGTGCGGTGGTGTGTGGTGGTGGGGTCGCATGTAAATGTGTGATTTAATAAATGTGGCGTGCTGTGTCTCGGTGTGTGTGTGTTTACTATGTTCATTCATTCATATCATCGCCGAGAGAGTTGCGATGGGCGCACGTTGTGCGAAACTATCACAAGTGAAATGTGCTCGTATAAGCGCGATGTTATTCACCTAAATGCCTGCTGTGGATGTGTGATAGCGGAGCGTACACGTTCGTTTATCTGCCACAAGTGTGTGGAGTATAATATAGCACATCATCACACACTAATTCGTGTTTTGTTTACGGTTCACACATTCACACACACTCACATGCGGCGAATGGTAACAGAGTAACAGAGTGTATTAATGTCAATTGGTAAACACACACACATATTCGCAACACTCAGCAATCAGCTGCGCGGCTTGGAGACAGACACTATTCGCTCGGCTACAGGGTGGTTCAGAAGATTGCAAACTGGATTGCATAAGCTAAAATATAAGTAGAAACATTGTGTCCAACCACCGAATACGTTAAATATATTATACCGACTACCCATACACAAAAGAAATATAATGCGCTAAAAATAACAAGCTAAGTACGAGATGTGAGATTGTACGCTCCATATAAACTTATCAAGTCAGACCTTTATATTTCTGGATAAATCCAGGAAAGAGCGGATGCAAACATTCGTATCGACTCGTAACAGAGCTTGTTAGACTTGTCATACCTTTGAAGACTTTGTAAGCTTGTTAACACCTTGTAACAGGTTATTATCGGAGTCTAACTTTTAGGATCAGCTGAGGCACAGTTTGGACATTGATTTGGCAATTCGATTGCGTAAGGATATCTGGTAGACAAGGCTAGAAACGATTCTTCGCTCAGACATACCGGCTAAATTATAGCACATTCATTCTTATTTGCGGATTTGCTAAGTTAAGGCCTTCAAGTTTGGTCCCA
>JANTBZ010048359.1:0-10803 GCA_024741255.1 Exechia fusca
AAAATAACAAAAATCGTTGAGGCTTTTAGTATTGTGGGGCAGAAGTAAAGGCACAACTATGAGAAGATGATGAGACTTTTCTGTAGATGCTAGAGTAATGTCTATTGAACTGAACTGCACCATTACAATTCTCGAATAGTTGTTGAAAAATTACTAGAAGTACTCAGAAAAATTCGTGTTCAATAGCGCAAGGTCCTATGAACAATTGAAACCTATCTTGCGCGATTTGAATGTATAAAAATCCTCACGAAGGTCAGTTGTGCCAATTGAAAAAAAGGCAAGATAATCCAGGAACAGAATACGTGTTAATATTTTCGATGTACATAATTTGAGTCACTTGTGCAAGTATTTCGGTCGTACGGTCACTAGCATATTAGCATATTCGCCGTATCACAGATATAATTGCGCAAATAGACGCTAGCACGCGTGCCTACCATTATCGCCGAATGACACACAAAACCGGCTCCTCCGACGACAACGTCTTCTCGTAGTCGTAGTTGTTTGTGTTCGTTGACTCGCTGATTCCGCGCGCGCGCTGAATAGAACCATTACGAAAACTGATCGAAATCATCCGAAGAAATTGTGCGCAACGACGCCGCATCGTTTGAGCACACATGCGTCTCCACATGTGTGTGTGTGTGTGCGTTCGCGTTTGCGCACGCGCGCGCGCGGTCGAATATTCAGACCATGAACGCGCACCGTTATATTCTCGGCAATATAATGTGCGAGCACATGTGAGTGCGTGCGTACGTATGTGCGAAAATGTGCACCGCCGCCGCCACCGCCGCCGTCGCCGCCGTCGTCGTTTGTGTCAGATGCGTATCGCAGCGCAGACATGTGCGCGAGCTATCGAGTTTATTGCGGTGTAATATCCAGAGTAACACACGGGCAATTTCATAACAAACCCGAGCACACATGCGCACGCATACGCACACATACGTACACCAGCTACTCGCGAGCTTGTGCGGCGGCTCGGCACCGATCGTTGGACCGCTTGTGGAATTTATCACCAGACTGCGCCGGAGCGTCAAAGCCAACAAGCGCTCGGCAAAACGAAAGACTGCCAAAGCGACGAACCTCGTTGCACGCATTGCACATAGCACATAATGACCTTGATGGGACCGCGCGCGAGTCTGCGGCGCACACGTCGCATTCCAATCACCGAAGCCGTTGCGTGTTTCGTGTGTATTGCAGCTTGCTTTGCCGAGCACCCGCGCATACAAAACGACGCGATGTGACCCAGATTCTCTCTCTTTCTGTCGGCGGCGGCGATATCGTAACTCGTTTTCGGTGTTCCGCTGCATGTATTAATGCGGACACAAACGAATCGATCGCGTTTACGCGCCAACCCATTATTTGGCTAGTCGTTAGCTGGCTGCTGCTGCCGTTCGCCCGTAGCAATTGCCGCCATCCGCAGAAAATCGTAGTAGTAGCTGGCAGGTATTTTGGCACGAAAAGTGCGCTCGCATGCAAATCGCAGCGCAGTAACGACGCGTCAGGCACGTCGGGCATGTGGGTTAATTGTGCGCAGTGGGCCAGCGGCTCTGTTGAATGTGTGCAAACTTGTCGTGCGTGCTCTCTGTGTCGATTGCCGATTTGCGCGGATATTTTTGACCAACTAGCTGGCAGGCGGCTGCCAGCAGCAGGCTAGAAAGTCGGTCGCTGACCTGCTGCTGCTGCTGTTGCTGCTGCAACTAATAACCGCATAGCCCAACAGCGCGGTTAATCGGTGTGTTCTTGATGGTGCAACGAAGTGGATATGATTGTCTGGATGTCGGTGAAGGTTTACTTCCTCGCACAATTGAAGTTCGGGAGAACGAACGACTAGTGAGCGTTTAATTGAAAAAATCTAATGATGCATTTTGTCGCGTTATTTTCCACGTTAAACGTACAAAAATCTCGTAGAAGAAAAGTCTCACCCTTGGGCCACACGCGCCATTAAACAAGGCCGCTCCACTTTTATATGGAGAAATCATCGAGCTATAATTCGCTCGGTGATTTTTTCAATTTTTTTCGAAAGATGTGGATGTGTAGACCATTTCATTCTCCTTCATTTGAGAATACACAGATTGTTCCAAGTTGATCCAGTATAAAGTTATAGGCTCTATTCCAAACATTTCGTATGGGGAGTGAACTCGAATTGTTTAATAGCGCGTGTGTGGCCCAAGGGTGAGACTTTCCTTCTACGAGATTTGCGTACGATGTAGGTTGATAATAAGGCAACAAAAATGCATCTTTACAACCGAAAATTCTGAATGAACGTTCACTATTCGGGTGAACGAACTTCGATTGAGCGAGGTAGTAGTTAGGATGCTATACGCATTCGAACGGATAATTTGTATTGCATTCGACAACTCAAACGACATAAACATAATATTGCTCAAATCATACCCGAATGACAGAACATCAGAGACCGAAACCGAAATAGCACATCGCATAACGAAAGACTGTCAAAGCGACGAACCTAGCTACATGTCGGACAAGTTTGTTTATCGCCGACTTTCTACATAATTGCAATCCTCAACATAATGATCGAAACCCTTCTCCAAACCACCCCAACTAATCCTCCTCCATTTTGCCACCCATCCCCTCAGTGCTGAACGTCGCCGCCGGCAAGGCGCCCATGCAGAGCTCCACCGATGCGGCCGGCATCCCGCAGAAGGCCATCGACGGCTCGACGTCGTCGTTCTACGCGCCGGAGACGTGCTCGCTGACGAAGGCGCAGCGCGTGCCCTGGTGGTACGTCAATCTGCTGGAGCCGTACATGGTGCAGCTGGTGCGGCTGGACTTTGGCAAAACGTGCTGTGGTGAGTTTGCACAACACATTTTGCTCACGTCGAGAAAGGCAGAGAGTGCCACACGCCGCCGAGTGCGCGGGCGCAGTTGAAAAGGGAAAGTCGAAAAGATGCCGCCCGACGCGGAGCGATGAAGACGACGACAACGACGACGGCGTAATAAGCAATGTGTAACTGTTGTGAGTGTGTGTGTGTATGTGTGTAACGGTTGATGTCTGAATCACGCGCAAAACATACACATTTTATGGGCGATTCATGCGACTGTCGATGAGTCTGCGTGTGCAATGTGTGGAGATAGGGTGGAGTTGAATCGGATTCGACGATATTCAAAAACTCGAATTGGTACGACTAAGGCCATTGGATTTATAGTATTTAATTATTTGTCACTGTGTATCGAGATAAAAAATATGAAATCGAGTTGTTGTTTTCTTTTCTTAAAACACCCTTTGATGTGGTATTTACCAACCGATTTGCCAAATCTAATCGCACCTTAATAAGCCAATTTCCTTCTCCATATTATGCACATGCGAATTTTCACTGTGCTAAATACAATAAGATAACGAATACATTTTTTTCGTCGTTGCATTCGGACACGTTTTTCGAGAGCCTGCATTACATGATATTCGATATATTTGGAAAACAATAACATGATGTGTATTAACTAGATAATATCTTTGATGCTCAGAATTTTCAAGCAACATAACGATCAATATATTCAGATTCTCGTCCATAAGCGTAACACATGCACCTCATTATAACGATCTTTATAATTGTTTGACAGTTCTCATCATCAATGGGAATATATCGTTCATAAACATAAATGTTAATGTAGAAAATGGCCCATTTTATACACGTAGAAAATTGCGTGGAAAATGCATTTTATACAGCATGTGACAAATGCTATTTTATACATTTTATTTTTCTCCGCCATTTTCTATTTCAACTTAACTATGATACTATGATCAGTGATAAACTTCTTGTTAATTTTTCACGTAATACGAAAATGATCTCACAAATTGCATTTTTGACATTAGGTTCCATGTTCCACGTTAGAAATCTATGATCTGTGATATTCCACTTGTCCATTTTCTACGTGGTGAGTCATTTTCTACACTAACTATTTTTTCACGTTATATTTAACGAGTATTTCATATCATAATAGACCGATGATTCTCTTCTATTAATTTTTGACATGTTAAATGTCTATAGTCTTGGTATGGGGGGTAATTCTGTTAATTTTTCGAACCATTTCAACAAATTTCCATTTTCGACATCTTTTTCTACACTATTTGGCATTTTCTACATGAAATGTAGAAAATGATTTCCGACGTTTAGATTAACATCTCTGTTCATAAGTTCA
Source organism: Exechia fusca (assembly GCA_024741255.1). Classification (NCBI taxonomy): domain Eukaryota; kingdom Metazoa; phylum Arthropoda; class Insecta; order Diptera; family Mycetophilidae; genus Exechia; species Exechia fusca. The sequence continues at coordinate 4,156 of JANTBZ010048359.1, forward strand.
GTTGGACAATTTCAAGAAGTAACAAGTAAGCAATTTTGACAATTTATCATCATACAGCTAAATATAACATCATATACTAAGCATGAATGAAGAAGTAAGAAGTGAAGTGTGAAAACTGTTCGATTGATGGCATGCTTTTTGTTCCACGAAAACTGGAGTATCTGGATTGAAAATAACATTTTGAAAATGCGAAATATTGGTGTTGGGCGTTGAATTTGAGAATTTAAAAAACTGGTAATCATCGTTTTCTCATTTCATTCGAGCCATGTAATGCCTTGTCGAATACAAACTAACAGTTCGCGTATATGCCACTCTTACAAAATCAGCTATCACTATAGTAATTTAGATAAAAAATACATATCGTGCTTAAGATCATAAGAAATCATAATATTAAACCATTATCCAAGGACATCAAAATCGGACTATATGTTATGTCGATTTTAAAATTTAGCGTCCGATTTGTGGATTTACTCTACTTATGCTCGAAAGAATGAACACATGAAATACGACAAGTTGAGTTTCGATTAGAAAAAAACAAATAATTGAGTATTGTTCACTTATTCATTGAATTGTTTTGTCAAAACCCGAATTCATTTAATGGACTTGACGTTGCCAAACAATGCATTGGAATTGATGTGTATCAAATGGATTAACATTCAACGTATACTTGTTCAAATCTCAATAAGATTCCATCATACATTCAACATATTGTTCTCAGCGCTCCATCCTAGCGCTCAATATGTAGTATGCTCGCATGCGAGCTCCGTGCGCTCGCACGCGTGTGGACACTTTGATTATATGCAAATATAATGCAGACCGGTGCATATCATCGCCACAATGATGTTATGCTGCTGCTGCCGCCGCTGCCGCCGCCGCTGCCGCCGCCACTGTAACGGCACCGTGCACGATTAAGGTGAAAGTGCGATAATTTCAGCGCGCACGCGCGCGCGTGTTGGCAGTAGTATCGAGCCGGTGGTGATTTGTGTGTCTACTTCTCACATGCATATGTGTACTTATGCACTCGATGAGGCAGTGAAAATAAATAATGTCTGTTGCACATGCGAACGAATCGAGCGACGTCGTCGTCGTCGTCGTCTTCGACGTATGCGCAAATTATGCGTGCGTGTGTAATGCATGGAAATTAAAAATGCATTGCGCATAAATATGATGATGTTGCATGTTGCATGCCTATGCTGTACTGCACTGCAGCACTGCACTCGATGCCAACCATCCATCAAAACATCGGACATCACGGAACCATATCGCCGCATTCGATGACCACACACACTCACACACACGACCGCCCCGAATACGCATGCAGGCGGCACGCCGGCCGCCGTTTCGAAATCCGCCGCCTGCTCATGTGCGCTTCCTCGCCGCTTTGCGCCGACGCCGAAGCACGTGCGCGCGTGCGCAATTCATTTGCTGGGCGTGTCGGCGACAAACTGCACGGCAATACATAATAATGCATAAAATATGCTGTAAGCTGTGCGTGCTCGTGCCGTGCGCGGACAACATGCGTGCACGTGCGTAAATCGCTTTCGGTTTTACGCTCATATGCGCGCGCACACACACACACACACGAAATACTCCGAATGCCAGCCGCAATTGATCAGGAAGAGTGTGTGCGGTGCGCAAGCATTTTGCGCATAATTTGCGGGCATAGCCCGAGTATGTTGCACACACACAATTGGAAATCGTGCTCGATCACACACACAGAGCACACAGAGGCTATAATTTTGCGCATTTCGGGCGCTGCAAGGTACGTGCAAATCGTGTGTGTATGTGTGCGATATAATTGTTGGGCGCAACGAGCGATTATTATCATTGGTTAAGTGATGTTTGATTTTTGAGTGCAACGCCGACGCGTAGGTTTGTAATACAATAGTATAATATCATAAGAAATACAAAGTATGAAATGCAATCACAGCGGCAATTGTAAATCCGGCGTATATGCATGCGCATACGATCAAACACACGCCAGTTTGCTTCCTCGCTGCGTGCATAGGATTTCACGCCATTGTGAGCATAATATGATCACCGTAAAGTGCAGCGATTCGAGTGCACTTGGCGCAAAATAACGGAATCGATTGTGCATACACTAGTAGATTTGGATGAAGGGAACGATGGTATGAAAAGGGCCCATATTCGCATGCGAATTAAGTGCAGCTATAAAAAGATATGCGTGTATTAGATCCAGCCGTGCCTCTTTACTTATATTTAGATGAAAAGAATTATTTGCATATTTTATTTTTCGAATGCGAAGAAATTTTATAGATTTGATTAAGTGCGAACTGCGATAATTTGAATAGGTTATTAACAAAATAAGAAAGTGTATGCTTTAAAATAAATTAAATACTGGCTGCGGTTCAAGATCGAGCTATCCTAATGGAAAACCGTAGTGATCAATAAGGCTTGAATTATATGAAAACTTTGATATTTTTGTCACATATTTTATAATAAAAATAAAATCGTTACAAATTCTTCCAGTTTGTAAGTATATTACAGTAGAAGTAAATATGTATGTACATTTAAAAAATCAAGTTCTTCTCTACTCAATATAGAGCGAGGAGTGAGCGTGTTCACGAAGCATATGCGAAATTATTTGCGTAGCCGGTAATGGACTGCCAAGTGCAGACGAACACTGCTCACTCACTCACTCGTTTCTGCACGCGATTTGCACCAGCAGCACATCATGGTGAACATCGTTCCATCAACAGAGTGCATCAGCGCGCTCACGTGCTCACGCGTGTGAACACCTGCACGTGAAATGTTCTAAGCGGTTTTAATGGAACACGCCAAGCACGGCACTCGGCACATTAACGGATCATTACACAAAAGTTAACACGACGCGAGCGTCTGCTAAATTGCACTCAACTAGTAGTGAGTATTGCATATTGCACACGAAGCCAGCCAGAATCTTGATAACCTGGATGAAAATGTATATGAGTTGCGGGAGGGGTTCAATTGATTTTAATATGCGAGGAGTATGGAGTATGGGAATGTATAAATTGGTTATCTTGATGCGAAAACCAATGAATTTCGTCCGTGAATTGTTGTCAGTCTGTACGATATGAAAAACATTGGAAACATTCATTTCTACAGACACAAGAGCAAATCGCATGGGGAAAATATGACTCAGAGTGAAATGTCAAACTTTCAGAAAAAACGTGTGATTCTATTCCGGCAAAAATGTCGTGAAAGATATGTTAGAGTGGATTGTAGTTAGGATTAGTAGATTAGAGTGCCCATTCGAACGGACACCTTTCGTGACTCACACGTGGAAGTGCTATTTTTCAAACGATTTTTATAATCTGATAAAATTCAAATTTTTCTTCACTCCGTCCACTGTCAATACAAATAACTAACGGCACTCTGTTGGGATGTCTCAGAGAGCCTGCGGAACACAAAACACAGTCTTTTAGAACACGGTTTTTTAAAACACGGCTCATTAAAGTCCATGTAGATCGATACTTTAGGAACACGATATTGTCCTAAAGTTTTCATCGATTTTCAGTCGATTTACATGTTGAACAAATCCAAATTATTTTTTCGACAATTTTTCGATGGTGTCGAAAAATAAAATCGACTACCATCTCAGCGTCCTTCGAGGCGATCCAAATTTATTGAAATTATAACGGCAATAAAATCGATGCAATTTATGTGTCTATTGCCGAATAAGGCAACAATAACGCTTAAAAAATATCGAACATTCATTATAATTAATTATAATTAAAAGAAAAGTGCAATGAAATACTCACTGGATTTAATTACACCATCGTAAGGATATTTTGTTTTATTCAGGGTATTTTTAGGAACGTATTTCCTGTATTGGAAAGGGCTCCTTGTCATTTAGAACACGGTTTAGCTATAATACGGTTCCCTTCGAAAAGTATCAGAGGGAACCGTGTTATAGCCAAGTGTTGTGTTATAGGAGGTTAGGTTTAGGTTAAAAAAAAACTATATTTGTTTTGGGCATTACATTTTTCAATTGATGAAGCTCAGGATTATGTTATTACATTCGGTTCATGCAATGTTATGCCGTTTCAAAAACTAAAAAAATAGATAACGAAAATGCCTATTTCACTATATCTGTAACTATTCAAATTAAGAAAATAGAAAATCTTGCTTTCGATAATATTATCGATAGTATTAAACCATGATCCAAAGGGCATTCAAATCGGGCTATTCGTTCTACTATATAATGTGTCGATTTTTAGATTAAGCGAGGATCCGATTGAATGGGCATGAGCTTCACTGTTTCTCAAGATAAATTCCGCCCGGAGCTCTCTCCTTTCTACAACAAACGTCCACCTTCATAATCTCCCCAATCTAATCGTACCCATCTCTCTAAATCTCACCTCCCTGCTTCCTCACCAGGCGCCAACTCCACCGCCACCATCGTCGTGCGCGTCGGCAACAACCGTCCCGACCTCGGCACCAATCCCATCTGCAATCGCTTCACCGGCGCCCTCGAGGAGGGCCAACCCCTCTTCCTGCCCTGCAACCCTCCAATGCCCGGCGCCTTTGTCTCCGTTCACCTGGAGACGCCCGGCGGCCAGCCGGCCGCCCTCTCCATCTGCGAGGCGTTCGTCTACACCGATCAGGCGCTGCCCATCGAACGGTGTCCGGTCTTCCGCGATCAGCCCCCGGGCGCCTCTGCCTCGTACAACGGCAAGTGCTACATCTTCTACAACCGGCAGCCGTTGGCGTTCCGCGAGGCGCTCGGATTCTGTCGGTCGCGCGGCGGCACGCTGATCAACGAGTCGAATCCGGCGCTGCAGGGCTTCATCAGCTGGGAGCTGTGGCGCAGGCATCGCAGCGATGCCGCCTCGCAGTACTGGATGGGAGCGGTGCGGGATCAGCACGATCGGAACGTGTGGAAGTGGGTGAACGGGAAGGAGGTGACGGTGTCGTTTTGGAATTTGCCCGGCGGCAATGAGGACTGTACGCGGTACGATGGGGCGAAGGGATGGCTGTGGAGCGATACGAACTGCAATATGCCGTTGAATTACATCTGTCAGCACCGTGAGTACAATGCATTACAAGCGATAATTCAGAAGTGGGATGCGTTGAAATGCATAATTGTTGGAAAAACATAATTCGACGAGAGTTCTTCATTTTTTATAATCCTAGGGTAATGGATCGGATTAAAATTATTTTTAATGTCGGCAAGTATACCAATTGATGTTGTTTGCATACATAATGGCTATATTTTATGGCATTAAATTAATTTACGCTAAATTGTGCTATTACGGAAATAGCACCCAATGCCTTGTTTGGTCGCTAAATTCGACGAACAGATAATTTTTGAAGAATTCCTGATGGAACATATTGCTGTAAATGATTTAATCCATGAATATTCCATTGACATCTCGTTCTTGTTCGATTTATAGTATTATTATATACATTTTTTAGCTTTGATTTTTTATTTCTGAGATGAACATTTCACGGCTAACTATTTCGCATTAATAAGATCTCCCTTCCGGTTATAAGAGTTCCTTTTTCGTAAATACATTTCTCACTTTTGGAGTTCTGGAATATAATCGACAATACTTAATTTTTCTCATCAAATAAATAACAGAGCCGAAGGCCTGCGGCCGTCCGGAGCAGCCGCCCAACTCGACGATGATTGCGCCGCAGGGCTTCGAGGTGAGCGCCAGCGTCGAGTACGCTTGCGATGATGGGCATTTGCTGGTCGGACCGGCGCAGCGAAAGTGCTTGGAGACCGGGTTCTACGATGAGTTCCCGCCGGTGTGCAAATGTGAGTATAGAGGGAATAGTCAATGACTATTGACATGATATTTAATAAATTGATTGGTGCCGAGAGGAACACAAATTTGCTAATTGGACTGTAGAGAAGATTGAATATTGGCGATCCTAAAAGTCATGAATCTAATCTCATGACTACCGTCTATTGAGCTTAACTACCAACAATATAACCAGGTTGAAATAGAACATAGAGAATAATCTTCGCCTACAACCTACAACCAATATGATAAGTTAAGTCGTTTCGGATCGAAAATCATCCATTTATTCATGTAATATTCATTTTCTATTTCAAAGTTGCAAAGATTCAAAATATTCAGTAGATACTTTTAGTAAACTGGACTTCTCGAAAAGAATCTGTAAAGCTAGAAAGGAATGTCAGATACAAAAAAAACTTGATCTTGCTGTGTAATTATAATTGATTCATTTATGAAACGAGTTTTCAGAGAAACATCTTTACCAACCGGAATAATTGGAATACGTACAATGTACAACTGTGAAAAGTGTATCTTGTTAATCAATGTGTTCCAACAAATACACACAAATTATAAAGTTTTGTGAGCCGCAATGAGCCGTATTCTATCGTATACACAAAAAATGATTGAGTTAAGGCTCACCTTCAGCAAAGCCTGACTTAGCCGGTCAAATATGTAAAAAAAACTACCGAACAAACAAACCATGCGAATTTGTTTTTGTAATTTTTATAATGGAATGATTAGTGCATAGTGCATATATTAGTGCATATTAGTGCATATTCATTCGAATATATCCATATTCATAACCGCTTTATAATGGAATGATTAGTGCATAGTTTCATACACATTCATTCGAATATATCCATATCCATAACCGCTGATTTGAAGCTATCCGGCTAAAAGT
>JANTBZ010048370.1:0-10802 GCA_024741255.1 Exechia fusca
TTTACGAAATATCATCGAGAAATATTTTTAGACACTTTTTTCTTGTTTTTAGACCCTTTTTCACTGTTTTTAGCCACTATTTTAGGGCCTTAAAACGTACTTTTATAGGCCCTCAACTTCCGGGCCTTGGTCATCAGTGATGGAAAACGTTAGGGAAAACGTTAGGTTGAATGATTCGATCCATTACTAATATGAATAAGCAATTTTCGTTTCGTGGATGGTATTGCTAGAAGTCTTTCGGAAAAGGGGAAATATATTCTCGAAGACACGCACGAATTTAGTGTGTCCGAATTCGATCTTACCGGTTTTATTAGTGGCACTGCACAGCAAAAAATAGCTAAACAGGATTGATTGATGGAAAAGTTGGAACGCCAGGCGCCCGTTTGAATTGGAACGGTCGTCCGAAGACTTCCAATGTGATGATTATCAGCGAAACCAAAAATCATATCAAGGAGCTCTAATTCGGATTAAGTGATTCACTTATCTCAACGTTAGCTGATCGACATTCATCTATGTTTTGATGGTGATGGAAATCATATAGTATCTTCCACCCAAAATGATTCTTGAAATCTCTATGAACCAATACTAAATCACACCGAAACTGGGCGGTATTATCGCCTCACCTCTGTCGTAGGTGTTCGGCGGCAAGTTCAACTTCGATCCGACCGTCGACAAGCCGCGCTCCAACTTCGACACCTTCGTCCAGGCGCTGCTCACCGTCTTCCAGATCCTGACCGGCGAGGACTGGAACATGGTGATGTACGACGGCATCAAAGCGTACGGCGGCGTCGCCTCGTTCGGCGTGCTGGCCTGCATCTACTTCATCATTCTGTTCATCTGCGGCAACTACATTCTGCTGAACGTGTTCTTGGCCATTGCCGTCGACAATCTGGCCGATGCCGATTCGCTGACGGAGGTGGTGAAGGAGGAGGAGGACGGCGGCGGCGACGGGGGCGGCGGCGGCGGCGGCAAGAAGTCGCACAGTCCGACGCCGATTCTGGATGAGAGGGATGAGGAGATGATGCGCCAGATGGAGATGGAGGAGGAGATGCAGCGGATGGACGAGGAGATGGAGGACGGGGAGATGCTGGAGGAGGGCGAGGAGCCGCTGTGAGTGTTGTTGTTGTTGTTGTTTTTGATCGGGCAAATCCAAGACATTTTTACGAAGTTTAGAGGTGGTTTTGGTGTGAGATTCATCTAACTGCTATGCTTCAAATAGTATAATTCAAATAGTATAATTCAAATAGTATAATTTTCCAACTCCCGGTCAGCAGCTCCGGCGACGAGGCGGACGCCGCTTCGGAGACTCGCATTCAGCTGCAGGAAGAACTCGACGACGAGGGCTACGATGAGGATGCGCAAGGTAGGAATCTGAATCTCAGGATCAGAACCTGAATGTTGAAACAAACCTGTACTGACATCCGCCAATGCAACCACCCGTTTTTTTCCCGCACGATGTTCCCACCCCCTTTCCTCTGTGACTCCGAAATCCGGTCCGGAATCCGATTGTTCGCCTCTCCGCCCGTTTTTTTCTCGTATGCGCCCGTCTTGCTGTTCTCGGTGTGTGGTTTTGGCTTGGATTTGGGTTTTGTGCGCGCTCGGGATCGAAGGTCGCTATCGCCGAAGTCAGTACAACAACAACAACAACCAGCATCATCTGTACGGCCAGCAGCAGCAGCAGCAGGGCAATTACAACCAGCAGCAACAACAACAGCATCACCATCATCAGAATGGAGGAGGAGGTGGAGGACAGCGGAATGCGAGCGCCGAGCCGGGCGTTTCGGCGAGACCGCGACGGCTGAGCGAGGTCGCCATGAAGTTGAAGGACAAGAAACCGATACCCAAGCACAGTGCGTTTTTCATATTCTCGCCGACGAATCGGTAAGTACACTCTTTTCGATCGGTGATTTTCGGTTATTCGGTTCGAAGGCTCGACATTCGTAGTTCGTGAAAAATACTATAATTTAGCTTTTGACTCTGTTGCTCGAACCAACCCGAGATTTTGCCTTTTATGCATAACATCAAAAACAAATTTTATCAAAGACCTAAATCATTCGATGTAAACTATCTAGTACCAGATCCAGGCTGTCAGAATGGCCTGTTTTCAGCCAACAACTCGATTTATTTACTGCAAAAACAGGCAATCAACTGGTTGTTCCAACAATCTGGCCTAGATAGACGTTTGGGTTGGTATAATGGTGCCTATCAATAGTAAATAACCTGTAAAAAGCTTTGTCTTGCAAATACAGCCGCCCAACACTCCTTCTGGGGGTAAATGGATGTAGATGATGAAGATACGTCTGGTTATGTGTACAAATCGTGTTACCCGCGATTAGACATTTGCACCTACTACAATCAGGTACAAAACAATTGCCCGCCTGCTTGAATCCGGTTCGCATTCCTCCCCCTTGTCATACATTGAACTAGACACCTAGAAACCCTCTGCGCTGCCTGCACCTGAGTGTTCACCCGTGTATGAAGCTCTTGAAGCCCTTCGTCCTTGGCCCCCCGTTTTGCATCTGGAGATCTGGCCGGCCGCTGACCATTGCGCGACTATATAAGTAGCGACTAATATCATCTCACCTCGTTTTGTTTCGGGTCGAATACGCGCTGAATCGCAGACATGGAGGAGGACGAGGAGGGCAACATGGTGCCGGTCAATCCGTCGGCGCGACCGCGTCGCATGTCCGAGATGGACAGTCCGCCCGAGCCGATCGTGCCGATTCCGCCGGCGTCGTCCTTCTTCATTTTCGGCCAACACAACAGGTCACATATGGGATAACCGATCGTCGCGTGATCGCGATTGCGTGATTGGGCTCGGATAAGGGTTCGAAACCATTTCGGAATTATAAGTTCTGACCATTTTGGGTCTTTTTGGGTCTATTTTGGACTGTTTTGGACTATGTTGGACTATTCCTAGCCCGATTTGAAGATCAAAATGAATAAATCAATTCTACCGGTGTGGTTATCTAGACGATAAATGTATACTAGAGAGGTTTTCGAAACCATCGCGGAATCGTGAGTTTCGAACGTTGAGGACTATTTCGGACTAATTTGGACTGTTTTGGACTGTATTGGACGCATTTCGGCCCGATTTGGGAAATCAAAAAGAGTCAATACAATCCTCACGGCGTGGTTTTATAGGCGAGAAATTCATACCCGAGAGAGAGAGAGAAATCAGAATCACAAGTTCTAACCCGCTCACCCGCTGGAACAGATTCCGCATCTTCTGCCACTGGCTGCAGTCGCATCCGCACTTTGGCAACATCATCCTCGTCTGCATCATGTTCTCGTCGGCGATGTTGGCCGCTGAGGATCCGCTGCTCGCGGACTCGCCGCGCAACAAGGTGCTGAACAAGTTCGACTACTTCTTCACCACCATCTTCACGTTCGAGCTGCTGCTGAAGCTGATCTCGTACGGCTTCCTGTTCCACCAGGGCGCCTTCTGTCGGTCCGCCTTCAATTTGCTCGATCTGCTGGTCGTTTGCGTGTCGCTGATCTCGATTATGTTCAGGTGAGTGCTGATTTGAGGTTATGATGCATTTTGTGTGGTTACGATATCAACATGTGAGGTTATGTGATGATTCATGATTCATTCATTGCGGTGCGATTCGTTGCGCTGCGATGCAGTTCGGGCGCCATTTCGGTGGTGAAGATTCTGCGCGTGTTTCGCGTGTTGCGTCCGCTGCGCGCCATCAATCGGGCGAAGGGCTTGAAGGTAAGTTCGCCAGAACGTAACGGTCGCAGTGGCGACATCAAACTATTGTCGAGCATACACTCAACCACACACACACACATACAAAAACTCAAACATACGGAAAACACGAACAAATCCTGTGTCCCCCAAGTTGTTCCCACCGTCCCCCATTCCGTTCCGTTCCGATTTTCGTTCCTCAACAACAAAAACAACAACAACAACAATACAACAACTACAGCGTAAAATCACACGCTCACCACGGGACAAAAGAACATACGACCTATTTTTTATGTCCGACTGATTTTTCACACGTATCACATGATTCATTTCTTCAAACACTCACACACCGTACACACATGAACAACAACAAAGCACGTGGTTCAATGCGTGATCGTTGCGATCAAAACGATCGGCAACATTGTGCTCGTCACGTGCCTGCTGCAATTTATGTTTGCCGTCATTGGGGTGCAGCTGTACAAGGTAAACTGTGGCGTTTTCATTGGCTTCCCTTACGAACGTAAAAAATCGAATCCCATCGAAAGCAACGAATATGTTCAGCTTCTGCCTGCTCCATGTATGCAACGTTTGACGGTGTTTTTTCACACATTTGTGATCTTCTCTCTTGTGACCCTCTCTCACTTTTGTCGCTACCCCTTCACCGTAATCCGCCCCTAGCCTCGTCACTCACGTAACTACTCCCACGTAACGTAAACTTACGTACCGTAACGTAACCCCCGTATTTGCCCTAATCGTACGTGTAAATAACTTCGAAATGATGCAAGTCGCGCGCGGTTCTTCGTTGAGGGGTTTGGTCTTCGACCAAATAATTGAATGAAGTGTAGAATTCAATTGGATATTGTTTTGTTCAAATACTTCGATTCGATTTACATTTCATCTGTAGATTTTTTCTCATTTCTGTATGTATGTTTTGTCAGTCGCGTGTGCGCTTTCTTTGTGTGGCCATTATGTTTCTGTTTGCGGTTGCTGCGATTTGATTATGGTTTTTTTGGTTTTTTGGTTTTTGAATTTCGACACTCACCAAAAATGACGGCGATTGATTCGTCGCCACACGAACACACACCCACACACATACACACCCTTGCCTACGGCTTGTATTTGAACCACCAAATTTTCCGTCCAATCCCAATCGTGAAATCCCTGAAAATGTCCCTTCCCATGTTGACACACGCTCACCATTCATACACACTTTTCACACACTTTTCACACATTACACACACGTCTTTTCGACCGGTTTGTCTTCGTAGAATTTTGCTCGAACGAAACTACTATAACGTGTTCTCTTTTCCTCCCTCCCCCAACCACCACCACCACTTTTTACTCTCAACCCCTCCGATTTGACACAAATTACAAAATAAATCATCCAACCAAAACCAAAAAATCATTGTGTGAATTATCGCCTGAACAACCAATCCACTACGCCTGCCTCGCTCACAACAACAACAACAACAACATCTACTACAACAACTACACCTCCACCACCAACAACAACAACAACCACCACCCTGCACTACTGCGCGATTTCCGACCTTTTGCGCCGAAACCCGAACTCAAAAATAAAAATAAACTATCAATTCTCAACCCCATCCGGACGTCCCGACAACAACAACAACAAAAAACCGGTGTCTCATCATACTATGTGTGTCTTTTGTGTGGTGCCATTTCTATGTTTCACATTTATCATCCTGCTTCTGTAACTAACCCCGATCAAAAGTATGTGGTAAAATGCGTAATTGTTGCGATCAAGACGATCGGCAACATCATGCTGGTCACCTATTTGCTGCAGTTCATGTTCGCCGTCATTGGAGTGCAACTGTTCAAGGTTTGGTCATTTGTAAAAACTATGTATTTTGATTGCGATTCACCTCCATTATGTTGTTTACGTTGCGTTCTATTGTTCACTCTCGCTCTTACGCTCTATCCTTATTCGTTGAAAAATATTGATGTGTTTTTATTTCGGCTGTTCTCATTCTATATGCTTACTGGAATAATACAACAACAACGATACAAACATCACCCCCCTGCAGGGAAAGTTCTGGAGTTGCTCTGACCGATCGGTGATGAAGGAGGTTGACTGCCAGTAAGTATTGTTGTTTACGTCATATATTGAAGTTTATATGTGTTTTCATAAGTGAGGCTGAACGAGGGCATAATTTGAATTATTTTACTACTAAAGCTGTAGAGAAATCCTAGAAAACAAAACAGAATATGGAAGTAGATTCATGAATCTGTTTAACGGATAATTAACTTGTTTTTGTACTGTGTACAAACATGCACTTTATAACGCTTATGTTGAAATGTCCTTGTCATTCCAGACCCAGAGCCCATATAAGAACCTAGGATTCGTTCCATCTGAAAGAATAGTCCCGGCTAAAAATAAACTTATTTTACAGACCAGTTTTGTTAATTTTTCAATCAATCTATCAATTTGTTACTCATAAATATGCTCGAAATGCTCGAAGAAAAACACATTTATTACAAAAACATAAGTGAAATACTCATTTGAACATTCAACATAGAATTGAAACAAATGTCCTCAACTTCATGACAAAATCTCCGGATGCGTATTCCGAGTAATCTGTACGAACTGACCGTTCATCGATCCGACATCTCTAGTGGCACCTATCTGCTGTACGAGTCCGGCGACGTCGAAAATCCAGTGCAAGTGGAGCGCCACTGGAGCATCAACGTGTTCCACTTCGACAACGTTGCCAAAGCGATGCTCACTCTGTTCACCGTCTCGACGTTCGAGGGCTGGCCCGCTCTGCTGCACACCTCGATTGACTCGCAGGCCGAGGATCGCGGACCCATCCACAATTTCCGGCCGATCGTCGCGATCTACTACATCGTGTACATCATCATCATTGCGTTCTTCATGGTCAACATCTTCGTCGGTTTCGTCATCGTGACGTTCCAGAACGAGGGCGAACAGGAGTACAAGAACTGCGATCTGGACAAGAACCAGCGCAATTGCATTGAGTTTGCGCTGAAGGCGAAACCGGTGAGGCGGTACATTCCGAAGCATCGCATCCAGTACAAGGTGAGTTGTGGCGATGATAGACAGCTGGCATTTCGGCGGAGTTTATACCAGTCTATACCGAACTGGTATAATCGCCAGAAACGTGCAATGACGATTGCAATTGAGCACATCTAGAAACTAGGAACACAGGATGACATCAAGAATTCTGGCAACGTTTATACCAGTTCATATCGACGTGGTATAATGTCCTGCAACTCTAGTGGACGGGGTATCAATTAGCCGGTTTTGCCAATCTCTGGTCTGCTCTCATCCAACTCCTTGCGCAGGTCTGGTGGTTCGTCACCTCGCAGCCCTTCGAGTACACCATCTTCATCCTGATCATGATCAACACGGTCACGCTAGCGATGAAGTTCTACCGTCAGCCCGAAACCTACACCCAGGTCCTGGACGTCCTCAATCTGATCTTCACAGCCGTCTTCGCGCTGGAGTTCGTCTTCAAACTGGCCGCATTCCGGTTCAAAAACTACTTTGGCGACGCGTGGAACGTGTTCGACTTCATCATCGTGCTCGGCTCGTTCATCGACATCGTGTACTCGGAGGTGAATGCGTCGGCCAAACAGAGTGGAGCGGCCAGCGGCGCTGGTGCGGGCGCCAAGGGCGGATCATCGATCATTTCGATCAACTTCTTCCGGCTGTTCCGGGTGATGCGGCTGGTGAAGCTGCTGAGCAGAGGCGAGGGCATCCGGACGCTGCTGTGGACGTTCATCAAGAGCTTCCAGGCGCTGCCGTACGTGGCGCTGCTGATTGTTATGCTGTTCTTCATCTATGCGGTGATCGGGATGCAGGTGAGTGCTCTTTTTGTTCCGAAGTGGTGCGATAACTTGAAAAGCACGGTGCTGGAATGGAACGCCTCTGTCATTACTGATTCCCATTCCTGATTGCAGAAGTGGGCATGGTTTTTACCCACATTTATTATTGTAACTGTGATAGTGGAGCAGCTGAAAACAATTTGCAAAAAACGATGATAAGTAGAAGATTTTGAAGGAATACTGGCTGAGTGCAAAGTTTATACCAGATTTTACCAAATGTGATAATCGCCAGAAACACCCAATGTATATCAGTGTGCATAAATATTCCAGTTTTAGCCTTAATATTGTAAAACTTCAATTTGGAATAAGATCAAAGCATGTTTTGGGCAAAATGGACATCAATGGACTCACTAATATTGGGAAAATGTTCGCAAGACTCCAGATTCTGATAAAATTGTATGGCTTTAGATTTTTTGCAAAATTGTTATTTGTTTATCCAGAATATAGTTTTCAAAAGTGTATTTCCCTTCTTCCTTGCATCAATTAAAAGCGAGTATCGAAGTTCAGCTTCATTATTCACTCTACGAACTACGTACGTTCGTATTGCATTATACCAGATAACATGCGTCGCCGACGGCCTCCAATGAACCGCTCTTCCACCCTTCCCTCTTCCTCGCCTCCGTTCCAGATGTTCGGCAAAATCGCCATCGACGACACGACCTCCATCACGCGCAACAACCACTTCCAGGAGTTCTTCCAGGCGGTGCTGGTGCTGTTCCGCAGCGCCACCGGCGAAGCGTGGCAGGACATCATGATGGCGTGCGCCGACCGGCCGGGCGAGGTGAAGTGCGACGTGCGCTCGGAGGAGGGCCAGAAAAACGATCCGGAGACGACGTCGTGCGGCAGCAGCATCGCATTCCCGTACTTCATCTCGTTCTACGTGCTGTGCTCGTTCCTGATCATCAATCTGTTCGTGGCCGTTATTATGGACAATTTCGACTATCTGACGCGCGATTGGTCGATTCTGGGGCCGCATCATCTGGACGAGTTTATCAGGTGAGTGGAATGGTCCTTAGCTCATACCATATGTCGATGTTGTGTGAATGATCGTGTTTTGTTGTAATACTGAACCCATATTGTATTGTGGAATCGTCAAACCCGAGGAATATGCATATTTCCGCACGACTTCATTACCAGTCTGACCAATGCTATACCAGATCAATGAAAACAAAAACTGATCGTCTGTTCGTTCAAAACTGGTATGATCTACAAAGCAGTCAAGAAGTTTGGTATAATAGTCGTTCACAAGAAAACACACAACTCGTCAATGAATGCACGCAATCGGTCGAAAATTCATTCCGAACAGACCAGCTCATTGAAAACACCACATCATAAGTTCTTACGAATGTGGTACAATCTTCAAACAT
This sequence comes from Exechia fusca, assembly GCA_024741255.1. Classification (NCBI taxonomy): domain Eukaryota; kingdom Metazoa; phylum Arthropoda; class Insecta; order Diptera; family Mycetophilidae; genus Exechia; species Exechia fusca. The sequence goes on from JANTBZ010048370.1 coordinate 8,932, forward strand.
GTTACAACCGACTCTGTAGGCATTCGGGCGATCTTTATACCAGTTTTCTATAATAATCGTATTCGGATCATACAAGCATTCTGTCACAATTTGTAAACAGTTCAATCTAAACTGGTAAGAGCATTAAAACACCCAATTGTTCGATTCCGTTTATACCATGTTTATACCAGCTTATTCGAAGAAAGTATCTATCAAAAGTGGTATAAAGTTCCAACATGCTATAAACGGCTCTTCAAGCATTCCGACACAGTTTATACCAGTTTGGTATAATAGTGGTATAAACGCCATATATATCACCTACGCGTTTCCCCCGCTCCCCCCAGACTCTGGTCCGAGTACGATCCGGACGCGCGCGGTCGCATCAAGCACCTCGATGTCGTCACGCTGCTGCGCAAGATCTCACCGCCGCTCGGCTTCGGCAAACTGTGCCCGCATCGCGTCGCCTGCAAGCGCCTCGTCTCGATGAACATGCCACTCAACTCGGACGGCACCGTGCTGTTCAATGCGACGCTGTTCGCCGTCGTGCGCACCTCGCTGAAGATCAAGACGGACGGCAACATCGACGACTGCAATGCGGAGCTGCGCGCCACGATCAAGTCGATCTGGAAGCGCACCAGCGGCCGGCTGCTGGACCAGGTCGTGCCGCCGCCCGGCGTCGACGACGAGGTGACGGTCGGCAAGTTCTACGCGACGTTCCTGATCCAGGACTACTTCAGGCGCTTCAAGAAGCGCAAGGAGCAGGAGCTGAAGGAGGGCATGGGCCTGGGCGGTGGCGACAGTGGCACGGTGACGCTGCAGGCCGGGCTGCGGACGCTGCACGAGGCGGGGCCGGAGCTGAAGCGCGCGATCTCGGGCAATTTGGACGAGATGGCGGAGGAGCCGGAGCCAATGCACAGGGTGAGTGAGGATGGTTGGGATGATGGGATGATGTATCGGTTTGCACCAGTTGAACGACGTGCGCGTGCGAGGCCCGGAAGAGAACGCCTTAGGACCCTGACAAATAGAGGTTGAGAAACGAGGAGAACCATTATTGCTCAATGATATTCTCAAATGAACAATCTGAAAAGTTCATGAAAATTGTATTCGTTGCTATTACTTTATTACTTTCCGCATTACGTTTGGATATTTTCCGAAAAATCAGTGAACATATTTCGAGAAAGTATTTTGAAACGGTATTGTGAACTGACAACTGAGAATTGACAACTGCGAGCAGCCAAACAACCCTCTAGACCACTGAGAGCCTATTCGAACAGCCAACTAGACAACTCAAAGCCAGGCCAAACAACCCACCAGACAAGCTAGATGGCCGATGACATAAGCGCCGATTATGTTAACACAAGGGGCAGTTTTACGACAAAATCTAGTTTATAATCCTTTTGAGTCGGGGGAGTTAGGGGGAGTTTTACGTGAACATTTGCATGAAATCGCCCCATCTCATAGTTGATAGGATACCAGTTGTCTATTCTAACATCTGTCTTTTCGTCCAGTGGGTTGTTTGGATAGGCTATTAGTTGTCTATTGGGTTGTTCGGCTACTCGCAGTTGTCAATTCTCAGTAGTCAGTTCACAATTGGCAGTTCTAGTGCAATCTTTTGAAACAAACTTCTTAGCGATTTTATTAACAACACTTGAACGTTGATCAGTAACCAATTTGATGAAAAGGTCCAGAGTAAGAACAATTTAGGTCTAAGAATAATGGATATATGAACAAAACGCCGAAGGGGGCTATATATGAAAAACAAAGCGGGCGGTAAAATAAAAAAACACTTTTGAAGCTCTATATGAAAACACAACTCTCAGGCACATTTTCCGTTACTTTACATAGACATCCCCGCTCGCGTTGCCCACCTAAACATATTCTCCGAAAACCCG
>JANTBZ010048381.1:0-27434 GCA_024741255.1 Exechia fusca
TTATATTTTTCACATAAAAGTCTTATGGCTACAACATAAAGAGGCCAGGCAAAACTTGCCCCACCATGTATTCGTTAGAGATAAACCTCGGTTCCCTCTTGAATGTTCAAGTAAACAGTGAACAAAAACAGATTCGGGTTTACAGGTCAATTTCGCTTCGAAGCCCATCATTCGATTTTTTTACATCAAGCGTTTGTGATTCCTAGCACATTTCATAGCCCCATATTAGTTAACTTAAACATGCCACACAAAACAATGTGTGAGCGATCATTTATAGATAACAAACTATAATGATATTAATACAGATTTTGAAGATCGTTTCATTCTTGTTCATTACACAAATCACACACTCAGACGTATACTTTGTTCTTGAAAGATCTTTTTACTTCACAACTGACACAACTGACAGTGTTTGAATCTTGAATCAACTGACATTAGTGAATCCTTGTTCACATACATATCGTGCAAGACGATTTCCAGTTGATTGTAAGATCTTGCGCAGTTCAACACGAATTTGTCTGAGCACTTCTAGTCATGTTTCAACCACTATCCGAGATCTGTACTGATGCAGTTCAGTTGAATGGACATTCACCATCAAACATTGTTCGATTTCACTCCCCCATTTCTGGATTTCGTGATTTGAAAATAAAAAATAATTGCTTGTATGCTTTTCGTTGGGGATATCTCGATTTGTCGATATGACGTGCCTAAAACAAATCTCTTCGTTGAAAAACACAAAAATTTTACAGATCTCTTGATGACAGTGGTATTTGATCAGCCTAAAATGTCATTGTCGAAAATGGTTTTCAATCCCAAAAGAGACTTGATACTGCACACTTGCATAATGCGTGTTCTCCGAACCGATCGCAGTTACGCGTGGCCATTTTCGGGGCGCTCACCGGCCATAAAGGTTGTCGGCCGGTCGGTCACACACTATTTTCGACGCAGACGCAACGACCAACGACACGACACACCGTGCGCAGATTTGTTGATAAATAGTGTGTAGTAAGCGCAGCGCAGCCGCTCGCTCCGGCCGCAGCCGCCCTGCCCTCATAGTAGCCGCCACGGCGCTGTGTTTCTGTCGAAAACAACACCGCCTTCATGGCGGTGTGTCGTCGTCGACGATGTCTGCTCCGTGCGCGCGCTTGCGTGCGAAACGCATCGCTCGGCCGTTGCGACCGTTGCCAACATAGTTTTCCCCCCGTCAGCGCAAATCTGTGCTATCCGACCGCCGCACGCACGGCTAATTATAGGCCCAACCATTCTAATTTAACATATTTGGCTAGCGTGCGCTGTGCAGTGCGTCCGAACGCGAATGCTTTTCGTGTGCGTGCTTGCATGCGTTCGCCGCTTGCAAACGCTTGCAAACGCATCATGTTATTATGATGATGCGCACACCGCACACAGACGACGACGACGACTATGCGACGGCTGCGGCGGCGTGATGACGCATTTCGTTGCGATTTTTGGCGCTCGCCTGGCCCGCCGAGCAGACAAAGTCGCACCGAATTCGCGCGTTCGAGATAATCCTTGCGAGCTCGTGATATACGCCGCAAACGCTCACACATACACACACTGTGGCACTGGCATGCATATTTGTACGCACTGCGATTTGCATTTGCTGCGTCGTCGTCGGCGGCGTGCAACTATCCCAACACAGATAAAAAGTCATGCGATTCGTTGCGTTGTTTGTCGCCGTCGTCGTGGTTTGTTTGCGATGTCTGCGGGCATCTTTTCGGCCATCTCCGCCGCCATGAAACGCACACACACGCACAGCGGTACAAAATATTAACGATTCGGTCGGTCGGTGTCGGTGTGTGTGTGTGTGTGGCTTTAGGTGTAAATTATGCAAAGACATATTCCATTTATAAATGCGCCCGGACATGCATGCGGTCGTCGTTGGTCCATTTGCATATCTGTATAAATGATGATCAGTCACGCACACGCTTGCAAGCGAGCGTGCACGCACGAAATTCTCTCCTACAAACTGTGCGAATGCGCATGCGCGTTTCGTGATGCAGATGCCGGCGCTGATGCAGCGTGCAGGCGCGGATCCAGGATTGCTGGCTAGAATGGACTAGAGAGTTGACTCTTCAATCTGTAATGCAACAATTCAAATTAGGGCTCAAACCTTTATCGTTCATTAGTTATGCCGAAGTTTATTATTATTTCTAACCAAAATGAAGCAAATTTTGCCTCGGCCATTTTAGGCCTTTAAAATGTATATTTTCGACTGAATTTGTGATATTGAGTGCATTTCATAGAACGCCTCCTACCAATATAGATTCCGTTCCGATAGGGCCTTAAATACAAAGTTATAGCCCTATATGTGTTTTTGGTGTGTTAGCTATGCCAAATCATCTCCCATTAATGTGCTAGGAATCACAAAAGCTTGATGTAAAAAAATCGAATGATTTGCTTCGAAGCGAAATGTATCTGTAAACCCGAATCTGTTTTTGTTTTACCGTTTACATGAACATTCTCGTGAGAATCAAGGTCCATCTCTAACGAATACATTGGGGGCGAGCTTTGCATGATCTCTCTATGTTGTGTTGTATCCACCCGACTTTTTGGAAAATAAATCATTAAAATATATACAATATTTCAAACACAGTCCAATCAAAAGAAAAAGGGCCTACAGTTTGACCCAATTGATCAACATATTTGTAAAGGCTGTTTTAAGCTATAAGGACATCGAATTTAGAAAAACCGTATACAACAAAATGATGATACATATCTGCAATTTATGATGTCTTCACGATTTTTCAATATGGCCGCCTCTAAAGCAAAATATGGCCCTCAGAAGGATGGAAATCGGGATGATGCATAACGCTGCTGGCTTATTTGAAATAAAAACCACCCACGCCGAAGGACTTGCTCCAGAGCCTCAACGTTCTCTCTGGATCTTGGCCTACAAAACGTGTTCAAACGAATGACAATGATGCTTTGCGTCCTAAGGCCAAAGAGCCATCAGACACAGAAAATATGAACAAAAAACTCGAGTTTTCGAGCAAAGTGAATTTAAGGGAATAATTTTTAATCATACAAACATTTTTCTAGCTTCAGCCCATTTAAAGTTGATATTCACATAGTTTCAACATAGGAGCTATACCAATTTGCCCTTACTTCAAAACTAGAGACCTAAACACAATTATGAACATTTTTTTGGCCACAAGGGCTTATAAGACCTCTTCTGAGGCTATGCATTTTTGGAACAAGCTTTGGAACCTTGAACTTCACGAAAAAATATCGAGCGTTGTCGATGCAATTTCACTTCTCGAAAGACAAAAGTGTAAACCGATGCATCATCCGATCAGAAAACTGTTCAAGACATTTTTCAAGCGGGAATTCCATCCTTTTCCGATACGATGTATAAGCAGCGAAATGCGTGGAACTGAAGCTACGCATCTTTCAAATAATAGAAGACTTCATGCTCAAGCCAATGTTATTTGTCTCTGATGCCGAATTATTTTCTGATGATACCCTTTCATTGACAAGGGAGGGCTGGAGCCCCCGTGATCTCACTTTGAATCCGCCTTTGGGCGAACGCATGTGTGCTGTGCAACGTGCGCGCAGCTACAACACACGACAGAGATGCGCTCGCGCTGCGGCTGCGACTGTGAGTGACATTTATAATAAATCGTAATCGTGTTTTCACACACGTGCCTCATCGTGCGCCTCCGCGCCTCATGGTGCGCCGAGTGCCCCTGTGTGTGTGTGTGTGTGTGTGTTCGCGTCGTGTTTGTGTATAAATATCACACACTCACACACGCACGCACGCACGCACACATTCGCGCATTTGTCGCGACAGATTTCGGCAGATGTTTGTGTGCGGTTCGCGGTTCGCGGTTCGCAGTTCGCAACATTGCGATCGCGGATCGCGGCGGCCGGCGGCCGACTTGGAGCAGTTTTTGTTGTTGTGTGCGTTCGACTGTTGGCGGTAGATTGAAGTGCGGGCTGCCGCTGGACTTTGAACCAACATCCTGCCGGAAGCAACACTCCGGACGTGTCTGGATGTGTCCAAGTCACTCCTCGCTACGCATGCATGCTATGAGTCTGCGCGCAATCTGAGTGACTGTATGTGTGTGTGTAATCCGCAATACTAACCATTAAGATCTGGGGAAGTGCGAGTAAAAAGCACAAATTACAATAATATTATTATCATACGGATTTGTAATAAGTTCGCGTTCGTGCGTTGAGTGCTGTCGTGTGTGTGTCTATCGCATTAGTGTGTTTACAGTCTATCAAACAAAGTTCGGACACTGGGTTTTCATGGGTTCTTGGCCTGAGCCGACGTTTTAATGATTGAGTTATGTTCATTCACTAATTGTAAGTACTCAACTTTCTGTCGAGGTTGAGCATTGTAGAGGCCATAGTGTTGACACGCGTAGCCGTTACGTTTTTTAAAACACGACCCAAAAATAAAAACATCCACAACGATTTATTTACATTTTTCGAGTGATGAGGTTTAGTGCACAATTTCATTACCAATCATTTGAGTATACATGCATCATTCTATGTCACCCCTTTGAAAAGTTACGTAATTTAAACCGAAGACGAAACACGGATTTTGAGTATGGAGAGGAACATTTTAGCGAAGTATGAAAAGTTACTAACTTGACGTGTCTATAGAAGCTAAACCAGTAGTCCTAGCGATTGGAAATTGAAACGGACTACCGTTCGCGCGTTCCAATTCCAGTCTTATAACTTTGATTCGGTTTTTTTCTTTCACATTATGTAATAATGATACTAAAGGCTCCGCAAAACACAGAAATAGATGGCGGAAGAATTCTAGGTATTATCACAAGATGGATCGAAAGATTACCATTATAATTCAGCTGAATCCGAATAGTATGACAAGAAATCTTGACCTATCGACCTGAATCATTCGAATTTTTTACATGAGAATATTCAAAAGTTCGCTATCGATCAAAGTTATTTTGCAGGTTTAAAAGGAAGGAACATTCTAAACAAAAAAATGGCCACCGAGAAAACAAGGGCCATCTTTGAATCATATTTTTTCGCGTGTCTGCTGAAAAACTCATTTTTCACGTTACCACCGACAATAGCAACTAAAAATAGTATATATTTTCAGTATCTTTGGCTCTGCCTTAACCAGATCGGATATCGAAATACGGTTCCTCTCAAAGCATTCTGAAGGTTAAAATGTCATCTAAATATGTTATCTAACTAAAGTTCCATATTTAATCGAGAATCGGCGGCAGTTCCCATACACGTCGATAGAGCAACGTAACGTATGTTAATCGCAATTCTATGAGCCATAAAAGGCTAAAATATTGGTATTATGGGAAAAACGGGATGAAATTAATATAAATGATGAAGTGTACAATATCTTGCTAAAAATCCAAGTTCAAATGTTTACAAATCAGCGAGATATTAGGATTTTCCGGAGTAACACATCATACCTCGATCCCTGTATACAAAATAATTGTGTTTCGGCTTCGGGTTAGAATGATTGGTAATGAAATTGCGCACTGAACCTCACTCGAAAAATTGTTTTAAAACAATCGTTGTGGATCCGAAATACACGTGTCCGAACTCTTCTGTGATAGACTGTATCTCTCGTCGTGCCAATGTTTCGCGGACGCAGCTCAGAAGCGTTGGGCGAAAAACCCAGATGACGCGAAGACGACGGCGACGACCGGATGTTGTTTTGAGCACACCACTGCTGAGCGCGCGTTCGCTCACATGTCTAGCAATGAGCGTGGCGGATTTGTGCCGCGCGCTGGACGCGTACGCGTGTTTGCGCGGTCGCGCGAAATGTCCGACGCGCCGACACTGTGAGTCACGCAGATTTATGTCGTATGTGTGTGTGACGTGGACGCACGTTGTCGCAGAGTCGCGTCGAGTTTTTGAATGAGCACATAACACACAATCGTTATATTATTACACAACCACAACCACAACCGCGAAAGCACACCACAGGGTAGAGAATCGCGTATCCCGAATGTATGCCGACAGCGACGCATCGTCCCACACGACAGCCTATTGTCGGCTGGCGGCTGGCGCTAGCGCATGTCTCCCTTCGCCCTTCGAGTGCCGCCGAATCCCACGCAATGTTCGTGCTATGTGACCTATGACCTTCGCAACGAGGGGACAACAGCATGCGGTGAGGCTTTGGCAGGTTTGGTGTAAATTTTCTATGATATTCCAGAGCTTGTAATATCGCATGAACTACAATAGACTAGAACTAAAACTACTATAGGTTCACATTCGCAAATATTACTAGGATCATACCTATGAGATTACGAACTGGTCTTAGTTGGCGATAGATCGTTGTAGAGAAAATGTCAAAAATATTCAAAAATATGTTCTATGGGATTGGACATCTGGGAACAATATTCAATCCAAAGAATTTCCAATATCCACATAAAGAGCCTTAATTTGCTCATAGAAGATATCATGATTTGTGTCTGAAAACTACGTTGTGCGGACATTATTCGAGAAAAAAAAGAATTCACTTATCTGTAGTGTTGATAATGTCATTTCAAATTTGGATTTCAAAGAGTTTCAACCGAAATCCAGGCGCCCGGAGTTTAATTAAACGAAGGAAATTAAGACACGAGTTTTCTGGGCCCTTGGCAACAATTTCCAAACAGATGTTCTTGAAACGTACATCACTCAACCAAAAGCTTCATTTCATTGAAAACATGTTTTAAGTTTCATCTCACTACGATTTGTGTTGCTATTTGCTCAACGGTTCACCAGACAACCACAAAGACTTTCTTCAAATCAATCGAATATGACTTTGCATGGCTTGCCTCGGAGAACAGACTTTTCCTAGGGCCAGCAAACTATAAATTGACCAAGAGATATGTATATCTAGCGATAAGCGAAACTTTGGCTTAATAATATTGGACCGTTCGCTAGATGCGTGCTTTTGATTCTCGTCAACATTATGCAATCTCGTCGGTATGGTCCTAGAATTTCATTTGAAAATAGAATAACGCTTTCAGTCGAAGTGCAATGTTATATTATTTGGAATTAATTATTATCCGAATGACCGCGACGACAAGGCTCACATTACCAGCAAGTTATTGGCGAAACAATTGAAAAGCGGTGATATGAAACAAAATCAACTGAAATATTTCGTAGTCGTGTATGATATTTGCCCTCATTTTAGGATGAATAACTGTATGATAAATGTGTGCTATTTTTGTGTAAAAATATTAAGTAAAACAGCAACTTTATGGATTTGTGCTCTTTGCATCAACGTTTTGGTCGACAGCACCAGGCCAATCAGCCCGACTTTTCTCGCCCTCCCAAAGCCATGTGGACAAATCCGAAACGTATACAAGATGCTAGCGTGTATATTTTATTGGAAAATAGTCGCGCATTACAAACAACAAAGAAGCACGTGAATCACACACACACTCACACACACATAAACACTTTGACTTTTCGATGGCGTTGGCGGTTGGCCGGCGAAGACGCCGAAGTCTTGCTCCATATTGTGCGTGGGTCTGCGGCTTGCTTGTCTCGTGTCCGCTAGTATTCGCTAGAATGCGAGATGCATTGCATTCTGGTCTGAACACAACAGTATTACTACCAACGATATACTATATTATATGTACACTTGCATGCCATGAAACAATGTGTATACTCGAGCCCTCCGTCGGTCGTATTGCAACCCACACACACACACACAGACAAAACTGCCCCGATGCCAAAAACCGACGCCTCCGTGTGTGATCCGTGTGCTCCGTCGCGCCGCCCGAACAACGAAACGTAATGTGTTTACAAAATTTGGAACTGTTTCTTCAGTTCAACCATCAGCGCCCAGTCGGCCTTCAGCAAATCGTCACGGAAGTAGTCCTTGCAGGCGTCGATACTCTGGCGCGAGATCTGGGTGGATGGAAGAAGAAAAAAAACGTTCAGCTTCGTTAGATAACAATTTACAGTGTGTGCGACATTAAATGAATACGGAACAATCGAAACATCTCAATCATAATATGTTGCACGTGGACGAGAAGAATTAGCGAACATCATCTAGCAAAAGCGCTCCGCAGGCACCATTCAATTAAAACTTCTCTCGTCTCGTCCACGTCCACACGCAAAACACACCTGAACATTTCCCTCGCACGCTGCACACGTGTCCGCACGTTTGACGTCCCGAAATAGCCATTAAACCCTGCCACTTGCGAACAATAGAAACACGGCAACAAACCATCACGCTTGCCGTTGTTGCGTAGGCGTAAATGAATTCGTTTCGTTTGGCCACCGCCGCCCACGCCGTTGGTCGCCGCACTCGCACAAATACCATCACAGTGGCGGCGGCGCGTCATCGGCCTAGCCTAGCATATTTTCCCACTCGTGTGGTCTACCAGTTCAACAACCGTAGAACAGGGATAAACTTCATAAGCATGCGCTCGGTTTGTTTTGTTGTTTATACAGATGCGTCATAAGGAGTGCGGCTGAAAAAAAAGAACTAAATTGATTCAATTAAGAAATATATACTAGTATCACAATGGAATCAAAATGTGAAACCCTTGCATTCGACATCAAACAATTTATTGTCAATTAGCAGACGATTAGACCGATCTTTGCCAGTATGTCAGTAGTGGCTCAACAAAATGTCTCGATTATTGGGTCGTATGAAACCATCTTTCATCTTAATAGGAAAAAAGGTTCCGGAAGAAAAAGTGTTTTCGCGTGGCCAGGAAAGGCGAAGAAAGTGGTAGCTCTCGTGAAGAGAAATCCGAGGTTGTCGAATCGCAGTTACGCAGTTAAAGTGGGTTTGCGATGTGAGTACAATGCGCAAACAAATAAGCTTCAGGCCTAAGGTGCTATAAAGGGTATAAAATGATGAGCAGAGACTTAAAGAAGAGTCTAGTGGTTGAAAGCCTCCCACGAGAACTGATGACGATTTTTGTCTAGCCGGCCAAAGGAGTTGTATAGAGCTCTAGTTGAAAGACAATTGAAGTAGACAAGTTCTTTTTGCCAAAGACATAAAATATTTTGAAAAATAATAGATTATAGCCTCGAGGACGGTTATATCTTTGTCAAAATCGAATGTTTTCGTTCTGTCTAATGAACAAATAATCATAAAAAGAATCAACTTTGATATTCCGTTTCATTTTTTTAATATTGCTACACAGGTTTATAAGTCATACAATTATAAAGTTATGCATTTTTTTCAGCCGCACTCCTTATGTCATTGGAAAGATCTGACAATCAGCTTCAAGTGAAAAACTGAATTCGAAGGCGATTGATAAATGATACTTTTTGAGAATTCATCGATAAAGTCAAAACGTCCATCGATATGATTAGAGTGGAAGGACGACAATGCTATGGCTATGGATTAGAATGAAGTAATATTCTCAAAGAACTCAATATACCGATTCCTTCGCTCGGCTATAGGCTCTAACCTTTCCCGCTGTAATCAACAGATCTGGCGCATTCTGATAAACAATAATTCTCATCATAGAGACACGTACTTCCAATCCTCCAGCTCGAAACATCTGAAGGAGTCGAAAAGAGGTAGATGGATGTATTTTTTTGCGGTCGAAGAGGGGCTACCAAGGGCGATCCATAAATGTTCATAAACACGAAAGAAACGTGTGGCTAACGATAAACACAAATTTTGATTTTATATCTCTGTTACTTTCCTTTTATCGAGCTTTGAATTTCATTGAAGAATCCCTTTTCAAAGGTCGTTGAACTGGTATGTGGGTGTGTGTGTGTGTGTCGAGAGGATGATGACGGTGACACGCGCCCACGCCCACGCGCGCCTCCACAATCACCACTCGCGCAAACCTTTGCATAATTGAATGCAATTATTCGCTCTATGCTCTATCGAAATGTGCGTTCGCGTTCGCGCCATTGTCGCCCACCCTCGTCAGCAGCAGCATCAGCAGCAAATGCCGACACACTCCACACTCATCATATTTTGGTCGTCCTTTTTTTGCTCTCGCAGCCACGCTCATTGACGACGACGACGACCACACGACATTATCATCGTAGTCGTCGTCGTCGTCGTCATCATCGCGATTGGTTTCGAGTGTTTGCCTGACAACGACGACGGGCGGGTGGCGTCTGTGCGGGCACGCTTCTACGCGAAAATGGGCCCGACCGGCAACGCCGAATCGACGTTTGCTAAAAATAGAACACGGCACCACGGCAGACTCACACACTCCGATCTGGGTTACTATGCGGAGCACGCGACCGTCGACGTATGTTTGCACTGTCGGATGTCGGCTGGCGGGCTGTGGCGGCGCTGGGCGCCAACGGTGCGCGTTCGGTCAGGACATGACGTCACGGCAACGATAAATATTTATTCGTGTGCGCGCTCGCTCGCCGTGCTGCCAGAAAGGCAATAAAAACCGACGTAATCTAATTTCGCCACCGCCGTCGCCCAACGCTCTCACAGACAATATCTGCCACACAGCACAGCAGCACAGCACTCGAGGGCGTTGGCGTGGGCGGGCGTCCCTTTGGCCCCCAACCCGAAACCACCTGAACAGCGCGGCGCGAGCGGAGTGAGCCATTAGCCTAAACACACTTGAACGTTGCGCTGTGCGCACATCGCAATGGATTATTGCGTTGTGTTGTGTACGAGGGCGCGCCCGACGCGCAGAGTTTGCGCTGGGTAAACACGCGCACACACGCAGGGCCGTAGGGCATTAGCTATGGGGCCCCGAAGTGCCGAAAATGATTTTATAGACACCCTATGTGCGACTTTGAGAATTAGGACTCCAACATGTGTTGCATTGAGTGGGATCAAGCTTTAACTCGTTTGTGCCCAAACGGTAACATTGTACAAACAATTATATTGATATAGATAAACTTAATATAAAAAAGTCGTGTTTCTGAGTATTTCCTGATTATCGAGCTCCTTCGATACAAGGACTCGCATATATGAACTGTTTTTTGTTGGAGCGAGTAGCCTCAGTGTGTATCAACACAACAAATCCAATTTCAGGACAATCAGATAAGTTACTGGTATTTTATGGCGATTCTACGGAGACAATGTAATAGGTCTCTAGGAAAGATCACTATGTTGGTTAGAGCCCGGTTTCATGCAATTTTTTTTAAAACCTCAAACTGTTGAACTAACAAAAAAAAACCGTTGTACTTAAGCTCTAAATATTTCATAATTGTCAAGTGTTATCAAATGAAGTTGACCGTAAGTATGGGACTTAGGATATCGATATTTCGTGACAAACTGCTAAACATTGTGATCTATCAAATCCGATAAGTTTCGATCCATTATTATGAACCACGCTTTGAAGCATTGAAGATAGCAAATATGGGTGTTAACATGTTAATGCCACCAACTGTGAGCAGGGTCTTCATCTAGAAAACGTTTATTTTATTATTCTCAATTGAGTGGGGCAAGACGCTTAAACTAAACATATAAACTTACATAATCGGGGCCCATATTCGTAATAATTCTCGCTTATGAGAAATAGCGAATTTATTGCGAATTTATATTATTTTGGAAAATCGTGAACAGGGCCTCGTTCCACCAAACCATTCGCATTTGCGTTTAAATAGCACACGTGCATATGGGAAACCAAAAACAGATTCGCGTGAACGCAATGCGAATTTGCGAATTGTGGTGCGAATTTCGTCAAAAGATCATTCGCATCGAGATATTCAAACGCAAATGCAAATGCAAATGCGAATGGTTCTCAAGCGAGGTTTCGCATATCAATTAATGCATTTATTTATTCGTCAAGTGTCTGTATTTTCATCATAATCGGGCCCGGAGTCTTAGATAACATCCCTTTTTAATTTTCAAGTGGGTGGACCCCGTTCGTCTTCACCTTTATAATGTTCGACAAAATTATGGCGGACAAATCCAGGAAGAAAGCATCTTAGGCGGCGGATTATTGTTATGTTCAGTGCCCAAAATTGTTGGGGCCCCAATTGAACATTATCCAGTGCCCCCCGAAAGCATAAGACGACCCTGCACACACGCACACACTCACCGACAAACACACACACACACACACACACACCCGCCCGATGATATTCCAAATTGCGTGTGGCATCCGCGATCCGCCCCCCAACCCTGCGCGTCTGCCAATATAACCACCACCCATCTCTGACTAGCGACTAGCGCGGAATGCCAACGAGCTCGAACTCCTGCCGCTGCCACCGCACAGAGCGCCGAGCGCCGATTTCATTCAAACCGCTCACCATGAATGGCAGTGACCTATATGTGTATGCAGCACCCGTATAGCTGTGTGTGTGCGTGGACGTGAATGAAACATGACGACGACAACGTTGAGTGAATGAAGGGCGCGCCAGCTCATCTCTCGTATGAATGTGTGTGTGTGTGGCGGCGGCAGCGGCGGCGGCGCCGCTCTCTTGGCTGGGGGGAGAGATGACGTCATGAGCAGCAGTATCGATCCAATTGCATACACACTAATCCAATCGTACACACCCCCAACTGCTGCAGCAGCAACAACAGCGCGCGTGTGTATGAGTGTGAGTATGTTTCGAGAGTTCCCTGTATACAATTCATTCAGCACACACACACACATACAGCATCCATTCAAAGTTTTCTGGCTGGTTTTCAGACTGTAAGAAGACGCGCCCTGAGAGTAGGTCAGCACACACGCATATGAGCGCACACACACACACACACACTAACACACGCGAAGTGAGATTTTTCCCTCAATGAAATGTGTGGTGTGGCCCGTCGAATGAACGTCTGTGTGTGTTTGTGTGTGCGTTGTATATGTAGAATGTGGCACATGCTTGACGACATGCTCGTCCGTCCGTCCGACCGACCGTCGTTTGCTCTGGGCGTTGTTGTGCTTGGCGCTCGGCTGCTCGGCATCCGATGATTGGGAGCAAGGTGAGTGCGCGACTGTGTGTGACCGAACGACGCGCGCGACGACGTCGTCGTCGTCGCAAAAGTGATAAAAATAATCGCACGCCGTCAGCGCGAGACTCTCGGATGTGCGCGACCGCGACCGCTCGAACGAAAAATGCAACGAAACGGACGCAAACACACGCGCGCAGACACTAATCCAAATCAATGCGCGGCGCGGCGCGCATCCGAGTGCAATTGGCCAGTGAGATGGGTCGAAAGCGTTCCGAAAGTCTATAGCTGCGGGTACGGGCGCGCTTTTAATTGGTCGCCGCACAGGCTAATCGGCCTCGGCTCGGTAATCAGCAACGAACATACAGTGTAAATCAATCAGATGTTGGTCTATATGCTAACTGACCCACGATAGGAACGTCAGACCTTTTCTGAAAGTAACAATAAAAAAGCGTCACGCTAATGTATGTTTCATGGTTAAACTGTTGATAAATTTAAACAATTTTTGATGCCATTCGAGCGATCGGATGTATTTTTCATGAAAGAAACAAATTGAAGAAAAACCATTTATATCCAACTACATTAACGTTTTAATGATCTGACTATATGCTTGCCTTTGGCGTTCAATAAATCACAAACTAATCAACATAAACTACATGAATTTGTTCCAACATGTCAAGGAGCTATCACTATACGATTTGTCATATTCAAGTTCCAGAGATAAGGTCCTTGTAACTGAATAATTAAACATCATTAAAAATACTCGAACTCGAAACATAACACGATTCTATACCTGAAATATTTTTTGTTGAACTTTTTCTGTTGGACTGTAGCAAAGTTCTATATTAAGCCTTCAATTGATATGGACGGAAACTACAAACAATGATATCGGCAGATATCGAACAAAGATCATGCCAAAAAGAACGAGAAAAACGGCTTGAACCCATGCATTTCTGGCCACTGACAATATAGATCAGTATATGGTATATGATTGCTTTACTATCAACAAAAATATTGAGTTCGTTTATGCTAGACGGTCCAGTCTTAAACTTCGAAATGTTCTTGGTAGATCCATGTGGGAGCGACTGTATGTACTTATATGCTCCACATATGGCAATTTCCGGAGTTTATATTTATCGCATGATGATAAAAAATGTTCAGTCATTATTATCAGTCTAGCGTGTTCGCGTGTGTCTGTGCGTGTGGATTTATGATGCAATTGTTGTCGGTCGCAAGCGCTGTCTTTGTATGTTTCTCACGCACCGACGAAGACGCACACCGACGTTGACTAGACTCATGCGTACGCATACAAACAATTAAATAGGCGCTAACGCACGCATCGGAGCCTCGCCGCCAGTCGAGATTCCGTGCAATTGAATGAACTTCTGAGCGGCTCTCAGACACATCGAATATCGTGTTCTGTTTCCGCTACGATATCACCGCCGCAAAGATATTCCATGGCTTACATAATCGGGTGTGCGGGTGTCAGTCGCTACTTTTACGACCGCGTGCAATCAATCAGCCCGAACCCGTGTACGTAGTGAACGTGCGTACATCTATACACATTGCACAACATTTTGTAGACATACAAACAAACACACACAGAAAAAAAAACTCGTCTATGCGTGCGTCCATATCGTGCGCACACACCCACACCTAAATGTATAATGTGAATGTAATTACATGTGATCTCTCTCGGGCGGGGGGACTCCACACACACACACGCAGTCACACGATCCATATGTGCGCGCGGCGTCGCATAGAAACAACATTCGAATTCGTGTCACCCACGCACATATCGGCGAGTGGTTTACTCTAGCCGGCTGGCTGGCTGGATGGCGTGTAAGTGTTACCGATTCCGCGTTGACACCTTGTCTATATGAGATGCTTGCGGTACTACTACTATAAACACGCCTAAGCCGCACAAATCGATTTGTTACCGCGCTTGGTGTTGGTGTGGAGTCGCGGAGTGTGCGGTTGTGAACACGCAGAAATTATACAACCGCGGCTGCGGCGTCGTTGGCGTCCAACGCTCCCAGAAACTAATCGAAACACACACACACACACACACACACGACGCGTGTCACATGAAACCCACACACACACACACATAGCGGTGCGGTGTGCTAGTGGCGGTGGCTGAACGTGTGGGCAGGGCGCAAGAGCGCTGAGAGCACAGAGAGAAGGGTTCAATTGAACTATTTAAAAACCGCATTCACTGCCGCTGCCGGGCCGGGTTTTCACACTCGTGTGCACTTGCTAGTTGCTGCCAGCGCAGCAGACACACATGCGCGCGCTCACACTTATACGCACTTTCATAGCGTCAACAATCACGAATAAATTGGTGTGATGTGGCATGCTGGTGTAGCATGGTGCTGATGTGGGATGAGGGCCCGGATGGCGAGAGAAAACAGTTCGTAGCGGAACGACATATCAGCGTTTTTTTACAACGATTGCTTGGAATAATAACAGTTAGGCTGGAAAATTCGTATCGTTTATATTGCGAACATATCGAAAAATTGTAAAATACGGAGAGAGATAAATACATACTGGATGCAAAAATGTGTTGATTATTCAGATTCTGCCTCAACCGATAACAAAATCGCAAGTTGTTTCCAAAAATACGTCCATTTGGACACCGGAGATTATGCGCGCACATACAAATATTCAAATATCAACGAAATAATTTCGGAAGACCCAAAAGCCCGGCAACTGAAGATTGCTGATGTGTACCACAAATATATTTTAAAACATGTTTGGACATATCGTGCATACGTTTTTGGGAATGCGAAAGCTCTTAGCATAATACCCCAATTGATCAACATAAAAACGTAGTGATATTTCAGAACATGGTTTAGGGCTGATTCAACGTGATGAAGATTATTTGTTTAAATCACTTTGTGAAAATGTATGAATCATGGCTCGATAACAAAAATCCGTGGTTCAATCGGGAGTCATCCGAGTAGAGAGGGAGCGATGAAGCCTCTCTAAAGTTTACATAAACGCAACAATCGAGACGATGAACATCGATTACACTGGGTAACAAAAAATCAAGTTATGGCGTTTATGAGCCTTCTGTTCTGTTTGAACTTTTCTGACGTGCTCTAATCTCCTTACCAAGAATCCGAGAACAAAAATGTAGTTTCAGGAAGGCTGTCGAAGATATTGAAGATATTGGCGTAAGTTGTATTTTCCGACATGACCTCAGACAATTGCCCATATCTCATGTTTGAATTTGTATAGGCCGATCTGCCGCACATCAGAAGCTTATTGAAAATGCTAACAATCATGTGAACATTGTTATCAAATCATGTTGATAGTTCCAGTGTTACCGAACAAACAAACAAAATGGTGAGAAAAGTGCAAAAATTATGTACATTAAATCACGCAAACAACTTGTTACTTGTTAGTTCAGAAAATGTTAAATATCTCCAGTTTTCTTCCTTTAGTCTGTTATCTTGTGTTCTAGCGCATCATTTAAGCTGTCACATGATAATATCTGTGGTTGAATTAAGGTGTTGTGACATTTAAACCCTGTGAAAATGTTACCATTTTCGACCATCGAAGGAAAAGTCAACTTCTACAAAATAGTTCGCAGACCAAAACTGTTTTTTTTTAACAGCTCGCCATTGTGAAAAAAACTACATCTTTAGTTTTATTTGTTTTGTTCCCATTCATACATTCCTCTAAAAAAAAAAGTTGAACATCTCATAGTTTAACACCGAATAACTTTGAAATTTTCCCGAAGATATCATCATGTGACAGCTCGAAAAATGCGCAAGAACCAAGCTAAGATACAATAAAAACAAAACGGGCGATATTTCAAGTTTTATCAACTAAAAAGTGGTTAGCGAGAATTCATTTTCATAATTTTTACACTATTCTCACAATTTTCTACTTTTGTTGTTCAGTAACACATTCGAAAACAATGTGTGTTTTTATTTGATTTTTTTAGCACTACAGAAAAAGAACGGTCCACGGTCCAAGGAGAAATTGCAGAATATCATATTTTGAGGCAAAAAAGAAATCGTACCATAATCGAGAAGTCGTGAGATCGTTATATTCATAGTACCGTCCTTCAATAGAATTATGTTGATTATTCACAAATATATTCATCTAAAATGTGTGTCTTACTACCAATGGATACGAATTTTCCAGCCATTACTGTTACAACTTTATTCATATTTGAATATTAAAGACGTTTTATTTTATTATTCCAATTTCAAAACAAAATGCTCTAGTTCCAGACACTTTTCCAGAGTATCCGAGTATCCCAAACTTCCTAACATTGAAAAATGTATCCCTAACTTCCAGGCCTTGCGGTTAGCATCGGCGCGGGTCACCCGAGAGCACACCACACCACACGCCAAGCGTAAACTGGAATGAATGAACGTGTGATCTACATTCTGTACACACATGCCTCGGTGAACCCAACATACACACACACGCCGCCACACGCCAGCCCGTATCCGTGTGCGGTGTTTGCGTCGTTTGTTTCAGGGCTTAATGAGAGTAACACAGCGGTCTCTTTGTAGATTAACGACGACGACGACGACAAAGAAGCTATGATGCCCCCAGCGCGCGACTCAAACGGGTACCAACTAATCGACGTTGGTGTGTGTGCTGTCGTATGAAATGTGATGTGGCGAAGATTCATCACACCCAACCAACCTCATTGATGTTACGCAACAGTATTTCGGTGTGCGTGTTTGCAAGCTCTCCGAAATCATGAATGAAATTGTGAGCGTCGGAGCGATGCGTGCACAGCCCCCCGAAAATCCGTCAACTTTACGCATGAGTGCGCTAGAGTATGCGCGCCTTCGGCGTTGGCGGTCACAGCAGTCGAGGTTTTTTTCTCGCGTGTGGGTGGATAATACTACACTGCCACTACGATGAGCCATCAGCGTCTACGACACACCGACACACACCGACACACAGACACATCTCGAATATTGATTGACCCGATTCCGGGTAAAATTCCGCTGTAGCCAATTTGGTTTTATGCCCGCGTCGTAGACGACTCTGGCGTGTGCGAGCGTCGCGTCGTCAATGGCGCCCACGCACGCGCACGCATCGACGTGCGTAGCCGGTGCTTTCTCAATGCCGCCTCCGCACCGAACGGCGATGAACATCTTCAGATGCGCGTCTAGCTGGCGCAAATACAAATCCGGGCGCACAGGCAGGCGCACATTCAAGCCGACGACGACGTGCCTAACGTGTGCGTGCACACAGTAGACAGACTGGATCACTTTTCCGATTATTATCGGCGCGCTCTTAATTGAAACGCGAGTGTTGATATTACCTTTTTATTCACTGAATCTACAGAGCAAAACAAGCAAATGTTCTCTAGGTAAATTGGAAATTAAATATGTAACGACGTAGCTGAAGTAATTAGTAGTTTAGTTTAAACGTTGAAAAATATTCTCTAGGTAAATCTGCAGTTGAATATGTAACGAACCTGAAGAAATAATTAGTAGTTTCGTTAAAATTTAAACTAACATTACCCAGCATAATACTGTAATCATCATGATGAGTTTTCCGCAGCTCATCAACATCTTATGCAAAATGAGGAAAACACAAATATAAAATCCGTCACAGTAAAGTGCGTGTTGAGCGTGTGGGATGTTCACTGTTGGCATCAGTGCCCCACTCAGGGCAATCACACACACGTCTGTTTTCGGCTGCGTAAGAAAGTGATGCCGTTTGTCACAATCCCGATCGATGGCCCGACCGAAATTAGTCGCTCATGTGGGCGACGAGACACAAAACCTTGAGTGCTCCTTTCCTATCTGTGTAATGACTGCGATGCTATGCAGAATGTTTCAACCCATCAATATTGGCAAATGTTCGTTGGACGTGGGACTGGAATAAAAATCCGATATCGTAATTAAAAGCGACGCCCACACTGATTTGAATCGCGCAACCGTGTGAGCCATCCAGCCGGCGAGCGCGACTCATTGCAAAGCGACTTTCTTAGTTCGGCGGGGGCGCATGAGCGTGGGACACTCGCATCGGTAACTATAGTGAGGGGGGCCAACAATTCCAAGCGATGCTGGTGCGCGATGCTGGTGCGCGAAGCTGCCACACAAAAGTGCCAACGCCTGTGCTGCTGTCTACGATTTCGATTTCAATTTATCGAATACTCTACCAGTATTATGAATATGAAATCACAATTTCTAATTTGTGGATTGAAGGAAAACGATGATATATTTCCACCTGACATTTTTATAGATTGACAGATTGATGTTTGACCTGTATGCCATATCTATTTGGTAGGCCTATGTTCAATTTGACCCTGTCATCTTGAAGCCTCAAGTACCCATTGCATTACTGCATAAAACACACAAAAATGAATTTAGATTAATCATGATGTTGTGAACTCGGTGCTAGCAGTTTGACACTCTACCGAAAGACCTCTACTTCTTGCAGACACTTTTCCACACTGGCGATTGTGTATTTGACTGATTTGTACTAAACAAATGACATACAAATGAAAATTAGACAAGTTGAATCATCAATACAATTTTATTTCATAGGGACGTTCAGTAACGATAACATGTTTCTATTGATCAGCAGAGCACAATACACCTAAACCTCCTATAACACGGTCTTCTAGAACACGGTCTTAAAAAAGTCCCTCGAAACCTTGTATAACACGGTTAAAACTTTTAGAACACGGTATTTTTCTCAAGCTTTCATAGTTTTTCCGTCGATCATGTACAAACAAATTTTAAACATTTTTCGACAATTTCGGTTTTTTCGAGAATTTTCTGATGATGACGAAAGAAGAACAACTCAACTATAGCACTCCAAAAACATCAAACATTGATCATAATGGATTATATAAACAAAAAATGTGCAATAAAACACTTGATACATTTTTTTTACACCATGAACATTTAGAGTTTTTTCAGCTTTGAACGTATCCCCTGTTTTTGTATGGGCTCCTTGTCTTTTAGAACACGGTTTTGCTATAACACGGTTTCATCAAAAACGTATCTACCGTGTTATAGAAGGTTTAGGTGTACTAATACTAATATTATGTGCATTTCATAGCTTTCTACCAATATAGATTCAGTTCCGGTAGGTCCGTGAATTCAAACGTTATAGCACTATATGTGTTTGGTGCTTTGCTACTACAAATCATTTCCCATTAATTTTGCTCGTTTTAATGGGAATAAAAGGAACTTATTTGATATCTGTCTACTTTGGATTGTATAGTTTTGAACACAATCGACTGTAGGCAAAACTTACCTTCCTTTTTTTCAAATCGTGAAAATAATGCAGTCGATCTAATACAATATCGTTCAGCAAAAATATAGCCTGCTCGCTGCTCAATGAGAACTAATTGTTTTTGAGCATAGCAATCTGTCTATTACTCATTCTCATTACATAGTTCTTTTGGTTTTACCGATGCGTTTGATAAATTTGAGGTGTCGTTTGCGTTAACAAAATAAGTATGTCAAAAATGTGTCTCGATCTTTCCGTTCTCGAAACACAAGCATGCGCAAGTTTTCCCCGTCCTCCCTATACACACTATAGCCAACTTCAAGTGTCAGAGTCCTGATAAATATCGCAGCATCGACTCGACGAAGCAACGACAAACGCAGCGGCGGCAACGATTCGCTTGTGTGGCACGTGAACGACTTTAATGCCCACTCCCGGTGCTCGGCTCTTGTGTACACACACTCGCGTCCAACTTATCATCATCGTTTTATTGCGAACACGTTCGCGGTGTTCCCGGCTCCAGGACTCTTCAGCACACCGCCGCCGCCGCCGCCGCCTGCTTATTTAATGCGTTTGCGTTCCGAACACACTTCAGAACCGTGCCGTGCCATTCTTCAGTTATTGCGCACGCGGTATTGCTAGATTGGATGGGTCTGTTCGGTGTTGGAACGGATGTCGATCGATACTGTTGATTTGAGAGTAATATAGGCCACAAGCGTTTCTTCTACATCAAGAAAATACTAATGTTGTGGAGTGTTCACCAAATATTCGTCCCCCACCTATTCTTCGAAATATAAATGGTGGCAATATCACTCCAACAGGTTGTGTTTGGAAGGATGGATAACACATCAATAGCCTCGTTTGATTTCTGATTTTGGCGATTTCAACGATTGCCGGTTTTCGGCAAATCTTGTAAACAAGTTAATGATAGGAACTCATTATAATTATTACGCTCTGAAACAAATGTAAATTCGGCATGAAAATAGAGATATTCATATTTTCATGGAAGTGTGTCAGTTCGCCCCATCCTCGCTAGGTCATGCGGAATTGAGGCGGGCTGGTTCGAGAAGTTCGAGTATATCGATTGTGCTGCGTGTTGTTGGTGTTCGACGATTGCTACCACTAGTTGACTACACACACACATATATAATACATTCAGAGTGGAGCACTAACATCCGGACCACTTCAATTTTATCATTTCAACATTTTACCACCCAGAAAGTTTGTGATTAGCATTACAAACAAGTCAATAGAATTGTGTACACCTTGCGTCACTACTGGTGTTACATAGTATTCTTGGGCTGTATTTATCCAACGATCATAGATAGCAAGGTGAACATTTGACAGAGCCTCGAGCATTATGTTTCTCGTAAGAATCGAGAAGCGTTTTTCTTCATGTTGAAGAGAAGCCTTGCATTTCTCGATTGACTACAAACGTGTTCGAATAATACATTTACACTGCGATGGAAAATCGCCATCGGACGGACCCTGAAAACTGAGAGCGTGATCCACATATTTGTCTACCAACAAATATGTTATCACAACAAGACTGGCAGAAATCACATTTTCAGACAAATAAGACATACAGCTGTTGAAAAGAGACCGGAATAGTCCGAAAAGTTGAGAGTAAAACGCAATGAAATGCACTGCAGATTGCACTAAAAATGGCAGAAGAGCTCTGAATTATTAATGACACGAAGTGTCGAATTTCGTTAGAGTGAATATCCTACGATAATATGAGCTTGAGAAAAACCACCACATCTACGAAGCCTGTCTCTGCGATAGTATGGACCTCCGTGTCGGTAGAAAATCGTTCACCATTGTTGTTTCTGGAGCCTGAGGTAAAGGTTAAAGGCGCCTAAAGACGCGAAAGTATGGTCCCATTTCGTTTCTATAGAAATATGCTGTTTATTCGAGCTGTCTCAATTCAAGTGCCCCACCCTGTTCATTATATCCCATGCTGGGGGACACCTGAGGCTTGATCAGAATCATCGAGCGAGCGCACAGTAATTGTATAATTAGTTCGTTCCAGACGGTGTAATATTACACATACACATAACTAACTAAACTATATCTTTGAGAGTTCAAAAGTAAAAACAAACTTTGCCAATAGCACCCACACACAGAACTCACAACTCACAACTCGAAACCGCACAGGAAATGCGCTTTGGTTTGTACTTCTCGTTGGGTGAATTTCGACATGAGTGTTTTCCAGAGAAATCTCACACACACCGCATACCGCAGGTTTTATGATGCACAGCAAGGAGCGAGCAATCGTTCATACGGTGCGTAAATACATTACAGCGCACAAGACCCCACACACAGGTGTACCATCAGGTCCTGCACACACACACACGCACACACACGCATGACGATGACGTCGATGGCAGCGGATACATTATGCAAAATGCAATCTGCCCGATGCCGAGATTGTGCCCGGAGACCGAGACCGAACTGCTGATGCTGATGCTGATGCTCACAAATGCAGGCAAATGAGAAAATCAAAGAAGGTGTTATTGAATTCACACGAATCTATCAATATGCGAGTGAGAGTGATGATGCGTGATGAATAAATCGGTTCACGTGCATTTGGATAAGTCACTAG
This sequence comes from Exechia fusca, assembly GCA_024741255.1. NCBI lineage: Eukaryota > Metazoa > Arthropoda > Insecta > Diptera > Mycetophilidae > Exechia > Exechia fusca. The sequence goes on from JANTBZ010048381.1 coordinate 22,629, forward strand.
TCACTATTCATAAAGGGCGCATGTTTTTTTTATAGTTATTAAAATGAAATAAAATACATATTCTTGTATAATGTTTCGGCCAAGAAGTTTGCTTTATTATAAGTTTTTAAGATGATTTCGGGATAGGCTGCCGCGCTAGCAGGGGGGTAAGATTTGCTTCCAGTCGATTTTGTCCTCAACTAACAACAAAACCGTTACAAACCAAGAAATATCACCATATATCACCTCTATCATCTGGTTCCGAGTGTTTTATAGATTGCGATAGACATTTGTCATATGTAAAAACTAATATATCACAGCAAATGTATTTCTTTCTTAGGTCTTTCCGGATAAAATTGATTGGACTGTGATTGTATAAACATTTGTATAAACATTTTAAATTATATTTTGTTCCTAAAAAGTCTAATGGATACACCATTATTTCCTAGACAAACTTATATACAAAGTTATGTTTATCGAGTATTTCAGATCATAGTAGACTGATCTGGCTTTCTTTCTCCTAATTTTCTTCACAAAACTCATTTTCTACACCATTTTTGACGCGTTATCATTATCGACATAATTTTTTTCACTATTCGGCTTTTTTACAGGGTGCGCCATATTTGATGGAGCTATGAGAACATCGAATAACTTTTGATCCAATCAACCGATTTTCGTAAATAAAATATTTTAATTTAATTTGGACCTGTACAATTTGTTTGGATATATTTTAAACGTCATGTTGATGATCTCCCGATATGCCTACTGAACAAAACACAATCGTGAAAATTAGAGATATGCAAAAAACAGAAAAATGCACGATAAATTGCAGACTATTTCGCTAAGACCCTCATTGAGAAGCGGTGATGAGATAGTGTATCCAAAACTAGTCCCAACAAATTGTAATGGACTGAATTAAAATATAAAAAAATAATTGATGAGAATCGGCTCCATCAAATATGGCGCACCCTGTACATGAAATGTATTATTTATTTAACACCATTTTTGAAGCGTTATCATTATCAACATAATGTTCTTCACTATTCGGCATTTTCTACATGAAATGTAGAAAATGATTTTCGACGTGTAGATTAACATCTTTATTCCTAGCACATTAATCGGAGATGATTTGTAGTATCAAACACACCAAAAATACATATAGGGCTATAACTTTTGTATTCAAGGCCCTACCAAAACGGAATCTATATTGGATGGAAGTGTCCTATGAAATACACACAATATTTAAAATTCAGTCGAATATCTTCATTTTAAAGACCTTACAAAATCGATGCTTCACTTGCCCACCCCGCAAACCTTTCCCACTTTACCGTATATTTAGAGAATAATGAAGTTGCATTGGATTCAGGCAACTTCATTGACATATTATGTCGCACCAAGACAATATGTTTATGTTGATATTATATTTATCATCCATACTGTGGTACGGTATGAAAAAAAACGTTAAAAACTAGTTTCAGGCTGTGCCAAAGTTTCTTCAAAGTAATCAACCGCTGTCGAACATGCATGCTCATTATACCCGTGAATATTGGAATCATAGATAAGAAGTTTTAGATCTAAAGATTAAACATTATTCAGGAAAATAAAACAGCATATCTTTGACCACTGTTTTTTCGTTTGTGAAGTGTTAAATTCTGGAGTAAGGCGTATGTGTGATGTGTATCAATTCACAATCACCTCAGTGTATTATTATCACTACTAAGCATGTCGGTTTTCCTACTTTAAACCTCGCGTGCTCATGGCACTATATGACATTACCTTTATCTACGACGCCACGAGATTGGGTCGCGTGATACCTTTCAGCATCAACAGCGTCTGCGCCAATAAAGGAATCATTGAAGTGATTCCGCCCAGTATGTGCGTGTGCGAACGTACTTAAAATCATCCCTCTTTTCGGCTCCGCATGCACTCAAACATACACACGCATACACGCATACACACGCACCCAAAACTCCGGCCTAGACAGCCGGTCGCCGTCGTCGTCTCGAGCTCCAACCCCGAATCAAACGACTTACACATTCGGTCCACCTCATATTTCGAGTCATATTACGACAAAGCATCAGCAACCACCCACGAAACTCTGAGCCCGCGGCTTCCGAAAAGGGTTGCTCGCCGGGCGCTAAGAGCTTTGTGCGTGTAGTGATTTATGTTATTTGTCAACACTCCGCGCTCGCTCTGCCTCTCTGCTCTCTCCCCATCTCACATTGCCTTTATTGTCGCACGTTGTCCGTACGCTGTCGAATTCATGTCATATATTGTAACGGGAGTGTCATCTTATGCGTTTGTAACGGATGAAATCAACCGATATTAAGAAAATATATTTTTCTGATTAATTTGGTCCAATGAATTCAGATTGGATTAGTTAATGGACGAGTTTTCGACAATGATAAAATGGTCAGAACGTCTGAATATGTACTCATTTTATATCTTTCTCGTGCATTTTAGGCTGTATTTCTATGATTTCTGTACGAATGTTCTGAGGATTGCCGGAGAACACTTGACTTTCAGAAGTATCCCTCAACAATGGTTAAGATGGCTAGAAGCTGGCGAAACCCTATGCCACTTTTGCTCTGAGCACTTTTAGAAGCTTTTCCATTTAATGAACGGCATGTAGACGATCTATCACTGTTACTAAATATTTTGCTATAGTGTGGTGTATAGACGGTGTTTTCAAAATATAATTCAAACATCCAAATTAAATCAAACAAAGAATAAATCATAAAAATCGTGACCGACCGACGTCAAAAATGCCGCACCCTGTAGAAACCGTCGGCACAGCGTACTCTGATTGCTGATTGTGTCTCCCACTCGCTCTCAACCACCGTCCGCAATTCAATCTTCTCCCCGTTCCGTTCAACACGTCGGGAAAAAGGTGTCAAATTACCCCTAATTCCTCATATCGCCTGACTCACGGCGGCCATCCAGGCGGCCTTGTGGCCTAATGGATAAGGCGTTGGACTTCGGATCCAAAGATTGCAGGTTCGAGTCCTGCCAGGGTCGTAATGCCATATTTTTTTGCACCACCCCTAACTGAATGTTTTGCGTCCGACAATAAATATACGATAGTGCGCTCTGTTCGTCGACGACCAAGACGACCAAGAAGGCGGTCAATTTGCATCCGCAAACACGCTCCATTACCGCAAGTGTCGCCCATCGCCGTGCTCCACCCGGAGGAGTCGTGTCGACTCGATGGTGTGTAGTTCTTGCTCGGTTGCTGCCCGCGTGGTGTAACGACAAAGCCTCGCAACACGCGGGGGTCGATTTGTCTTTTTGCTGTTGCGCTCTGCTGCATAAATTAGTCGTCCATGCGCGACTCGAATGCAGAGCGTCGCTCGTCGCTTCTCTTCGCCAGGCAAAAACGCAAACGCAATAGTCCGTGTATATAATAGACTATATGCAAATTGGCATGAAGCGCGGGTGCGCGCGCACGCTCGTAAAAGTTTCGCTTCAGATGAGCTTCTCACCCTCTTGCGCAAAGATCCTTTGTGTGTGCGTCGGTCGTCGGTTGTCTTGGGAACAAAAAGTTTGTCGCGCGCGTTCATTTATTAGGAAAACGCCTGCAAAGACACACTAATATGTATTCAAATTTGTTGACGCCACTGCGTTGGCTCTGGATCCAGAATTCGCGCGGCTTTATCAGCGACGAACACAACAGAAAGAGAGATAAGGAAGAAAATAAAAACAAAAAAATGTGCGTAGGCCGGGAATCGAACCCGGATCAACTGCTTGGAAGGCAACTATGCTGACCATTACACCACCAACGCAACTGGTTGCGCAAGGACAGCGTAATCAGGAAACGCGCAGATGTACCCAGATGCTGGCACTGTTCGCACTGTGCTTTGATTAAAGAATGTAAATGTGCTTTGAACAATGCACGTCGAGCTTAAGTATATAGTCGCACTCGAACGTCTCGCATGTCTCATCTGTTGATTGTGGCACAATCGGCGAAATGGGAAAACTTTATTGAATCTTACACAGCGATGTCTGGTCGTAAGTCGTAACGAAGCACAACGATGCGCTGTGAGAACGGTTTTTGCGTTGTTGAATTTTGTTCAACATTATACTTGAGAGATACGCGTTTTTTGCACCAGTTATTCGTTCCTAAATTGAACCAATTGAGGGGTGGAATTTAACACGTGTAATTAGGTGGAACGCGCTAATGATTATTATAATGCACAAAAATAGTGTAGGTTCGAATGATTCGTGCTCAGCCAAGCGTTCTTGTTTAAAATTGAGTCATTTCCGCTCCATAAAGCAATTCAACATATTCCTGTGCTCGCATAGTTTTCACAATTTAGTATGTATGTGTACGCTGTGTTCTTGAGCACTTCTATGAAAATAGAACACTTTTTTCAATCCACAGGCTATTTTTTAACCCTCACAGGCTAGAGTTTTGGAGCAATTATCTTGGGATTTTTTGCATTGTCTAGGCCCAACATTTTACTATCATAAAATGTAAAAATAAATTGAAAATAAAAATTATTTAGGCTAAAATAAACTGTTTCAAAATATATTGTCACAAATGATTTTAATATTTTCGAGACTTTTTTAATGAATGGACTTTCATTTATTACCTTGGTTCATTTGTATTATTTAGCCAGACACAATATCGATCATTTGATTCCTATTTTTTCGCAATCCGATCCGCCGTTTATATTCTACGACCTTTCTAAGTAAACAATTTTAACCCACATAAAAGTGTTATTATGTCCGATATAAACAAAATATTTTTGAAAATATTACAATTTCAACAGATAAAGAATCTCAAAATCTACTAATAAAACGTTCGACATAATTTTTGTTGTTATG
>JANTBZ010048382.1:0-10800 GCA_024741255.1 Exechia fusca
GGCAGAGGCTGGTTTTTGTGATGAAAATTTTGATGCGTGCGGTACCCAAAGAACAGACGAACATATTCTAGAAAAAAGTGTCCGCATAGAAAGTCCGCATACCAGTCGTGATGAACGCATGTCTAAAAAGCTACTGGGCATTCGTAATTATTTTGCCACAACTGTATGTATGTGTTGATGCCATTATGTTTACTTATACCCAAGCAGCTAGAGACTGATATGCAAAAACGGCCGGCACAAGATCGTACACCTAATATTCGTTTCATTTGAAGAAAGTTGCAAATCGATCAGAAAAAATCTGAATCTCTATTGTATTTTGTATTCATGGAAATCTTCTGAGATTTCTCGGAACTAGTTGAAAATGTACCACGACCGGATGAACCGTATTCGGATTTTGTTTTCGAAGTTATGTTTGTTCAAGTTTCCAACTTAATGTACGATTTGTAATACATTTTCTGTGTTATTGTATTTCCAGTTGAAATAACATCCGCCCAGACATTTGATAAATACGGTTTAATCCTTCTTGGGACAAATAAATATTGTTTTTAAATTGTGTTTGGTAACAGTTAACAGCCACCCAATTCCAATCCATTTGGCCAACACCAATTGAAAACAGATGTCAATTCTGATAAAATTAGATTGAACATTGTACCTTGACATTTTTATGCGTATCATTATGTTCATTCATTGGATACTACTTATTCAGAATCAATTAGTTTGAACATTGTATTTTGACATATTTATTTTTTATCATGTACTTTGGACACCTTACCAGCATGAGTACAAAAAAAAATCGTGTTAGATTCCAGACGACGAAAGTTCGCCTGCGCATGCATATCAATGTTGCATTGTGCGAGCACCGCTCCGCAGTCAGTAGCCAGCCAGAGCATCGGGCGCGTTGGCGAAGCGCGGTGATCGCGACGTCCGATACACCAAACACAAAAACGCATTCGCAAAAAATTGCAAAGCGACCGTGTCTGCTGTGTGTGTGTGTGTGTGTGTGTGCCGGTGTCCGCGCTAAACAATTCAAACGGCGTGTTGCCGTGTTATTATTAAACACAACAATGAGACGAGCGCGAGCTCGACTCGCCTCAGCGGCGAGGCGCATGCTGCCATTACCGACACCATTGTTTGCTTTCAATTTGCATATTAACGTTAATATTATACGTATAAGCACACAGCACACACACACACTATTCTTCTCATCACACACACACACACACAGAGACACCGAGCACGGCATACATACATACACAGAGCAAGGTTGATTTGCATTAATGACTATCCACGTCCACGACAGTGTGTGTGCTTGTTTTTTGTGTGTGGCAACAACAGCCGAACACGGCCGACCCTCTTGCCGCACACACACACACACAAACTGTTATGTATTATAATATAATCTATAGGCTTGATGAATCCACACACTCGGGCCTGCAAAGCCAGCTTCATACACGCATGTAAACGCGAGTGTGTGTGTGTGTGCTTTACGTTGATAAATCAGCGTATGCGCGCACACACAGCACAAAAAACGCGAGAGCAAAAACAAGGTGTGTCCGCCGCGACGAGTCAGCAACCAACAGCACGAATAACAAAAAACCAGCCAGTTTGACTCGCAAAATGCACACACGTATCACACCGCACGTATGAGAATCGCGCACGGTTGCAGTTTGCGAAGCGCGGATCGATGACAGTTTGGCCTGGCGCGGAAGATTGATGGCGAGTAATAAGGTGTTTGCGAGCTGGAAAACATCAGAATCTTAAAATCGCAACAGCATCCAGCACCAAACCGGTTTCGGATTGCTGCAATCGAAATATATAATATACCAACCCATCAAGCCATTACTCAACCCCCCAACCAGAACGCAGCGCACAAAGTGCTTTCGAATGCTAATCGTACCCACACAAGTTCATATATGATGTTTTTTCGTTTTATATTTCGGTATGTTTTTTTTCTTTTTGTTCGGCTCTCGGCCTGTTTTCCAATGTTTTCATAACGTAAATCACAAGCGCTTCTTATATAACTTATCATCGAAACTTATCGGTGTAGGTGTTTTGTTTGTATGCAGTAGGTGTTTTTTATAATAATCGTATCAATATAATATATATTAATCATAAAAACATATCGTGGGGTTCGTGCGCCAAACTTTCGAGCACACACACACACAGAAATATATAGTTCGGAGGGCACCCTCTGCAGATGCGGAGAGGGGCGGCCTAGCGGGGGGATTATTAAAACATAACAGAACATGTGTTAATGTGTGCGTCGATGATCGATCGATGTGTGTAATGTTGTATGTTGTATCTAACGAAAATACTGTTCGGGTATTCGTGTTATCATCATCATCGTGTAACTCTGTCTAGGTGTGTGCGCATTATATCAAATTATGCACCCTAAACATCGACGTTTGTGCTCCTACGAGAAGCGATCATACCGTGAGGTTGTTAGTACAATAATAACGTGTGAAATCACATTGTGCGACAATATATTCTCTGTGTGAGTGTGTATGTATATATAGTATCTGTATTTACCATGTAATGTCCTACACATTCGATATGATTTGTGTGTGTGTGTGTGAGTTCTGCGAATGCATGCGCTCTAAATAGTTTCGAAACAAAATTAGCAGCGAATTGAATTGCGAAGGTAAATTTGTTCCTAACACCGACGCGCACACGCAAACACGGCACGCAAACAACACGTCACACGTTGAATATGTTGATCAGCATTTACTGTGTGAATACATCAATATGTGTAAGTGATTTCTTTGTGTGTGTGTGTGTGTGTGTGAAGTTTGGGGCGCGTGAGATCTATACCATATTATATCATAATCATATAACACATCGAACCGCTTTTGCTACAGCAGCAGTTTTATCGCCCTTATCGGCTCACAAATTTGTACGGGATTAATGTTATTGATGGGAGCATATTATTGTTTTCTTGTTTTTTTGTTTTTAGGTTTTGCTCGTGGAGTCGGGGTATGTGTGAGGAGAGGATGTTGCGCACGCGCACGTGCGCACATTGCAACTCTGCAATCCGCCAAAATTTGCTTCCGAAAAAACCGCCTTCGCGTCTTGCCACCACCGACCACTCGCATATCACATCTCGGCTTTCATTTTTGTTTTGTTGTTGATCCGCGGGGGGAGGGTATTCAATTTTTGCATTTGTTGTTGTTGTTATTCTGTTGTGCTCACTGGGCCAATGAGTCTCTGAGAAAATCCGGGTGCTCGATCACAATTTGTGAGCACCCGCCAAATATTGTATGTTGTGCAGCCAGCAGCAGACGATCGCAAATGTTCGTCGATCGCCGCCGCGCTTCAAGCTTCAATCCAATCGCCCAACTCTATCAGCTACTAACACAAGTGTACATCTGCCTGCCAGTTCAGATCGTTTTCGTATGGCACTCACAATTCGCTTCCAAAGCACTTACTCACGAATCGAATCGACGAATCGAATTATCATATCGCAGCGACGAACTGCTCGCAACGGAGCAGCTCCAAACACACAGCCCAATGTTTCTTCCTCGCGGCCACGACGCCGCAGGTGCCCCAAATTGGCTCGCAAAAAAAAACGGCGAACCGGCACCGGTCGTCGGACGCCGCCCAATAATATCCGAAAGACCAGCAACATAGCTCGCTTCGAATTGCTTGTCTGTCTCCCGCATTTCAGTCAGTCTCCAGCTCCAGCGCCGCCGGTGTCGGAGTCTACTCGCTGAACGAGTTGTACAGCTTGTGCTTGGTCAGCGTGTACTCGGGGCTGATCATGATGGTGCTGCTGCGGGCGAGATTTCTGCAATGAGAAGGGAGGGAAAAAAGAAATAGTGCGTTAGTTAATCGCTCGACAAAACAATCAACTTCAAACGATTACACGCATCGTGTAAGTACAGATGCGAATACATACATATAGACAAACACTCGTTGGCAAACACACACATGTTCACTTGTATACTAGAGTAGTAAACTATTTGCAGAGCAAACGAGACCGCGCGAGCAAAGAGATTGTGTGTTCGGTTCGAACCGCGCGCTCGTTCATTTGAAGCCGAGCCGAGCGCGGGTGCGGGCATAATGTGAACAGCCATCAATTACAATGACCCAGATTGACATAATCAGTTATACACATACATAGCACAATCTCGCACACACAAAGACGCCTGCGAAAAGCGAGCGAGGAAACTGTAAAACTATACATTGCGTGCAAGCGTCGACGTCGACGTCAGAGACGTTTTGCGAGTTGGTGCTCTCTCGGGGGTGCAATAAATCAGTAATGGTAACAGTTTTCCCCAAATGAACACACAGTGCACAAACAACTCATACTCGTCGTTGACGGTCGACATCGTCGAATGTGTGCCAGAGAGTCAGCCAGAGCCCAGAGCCAGCTCGCATTATGAAAACAAATTACAGTCGAATGCCAGCACACACAAAACGAACGAACAAACGAACGAGCGAACAAGCCGGCGAACGTCGCACACACACACACACACACACTCACACACATGTCGACTGTAAACTTAATTAATGTTAGAGGTCGTTGTACTTAATAAAATAAACTACTTTGTTTGTACCGCAACGGCATTTCGCACTTCGGCCCGTTTTATGGCTTGCGAGTAGAGTAGTATAGTAGTGAGTGTGTGGTATTGAGTTTGCTCTGCGTGTGTGTGTGTGTGCCCGCAAGTGCGGAAAGGGAGTGTTCGAGTGTCGAGCAAATAATCTGCGGCGGATTGTAAATGTGTGTGTGTGCCGCCTCGCATTTGAACAAGCACCACTAGATCACACTCGACTCGACTCGACTCGGCTCGAGCTTAACGCTCGTTCGCTCTGCCGAGTCTCACTATCAACGTTTGGATTGCAAACTCACATGCACACCGCACTCACACCACTCCCATTCGAGATAACCGCAATCATTTATATCTCGCGGTTTATCCGAGACGACGACCAGGCTCGACGACAACAGCCCGTCGGCTTTTCTGCCGTCGCCGCCTCGACATTGAGACCGCGCGCGCAAAGCAATAACATCCACATCCACACACAAAGCACTTATCCAATATCTCATCCGCCATCGAAACTCACTTCAGAAACTGCGGCAGTCGCGACGTCCAGCCGCTGCGATCGTGCTTCAGCGTCAGGTACAGCTCGAACGTCGGCACCGTGCCCGCATCCACCTGCAGGGCGGCGATGCGCCGGCTCGCGGGCGCCACGCCGTCCTCAAAGTCCACATAGACGGCACAGCCGCGGATGCCGCACGGCTCCTTCTCCGACTGGCCGACCATCTCGCGGGCGACGTGCTGCAGCAGATCGGCGGGCAGAAGGACTTCGGCGCTGCCGAGGTGCAGTTGCTTGGCGATGCGGAGCTCCGCTTGGAGGCGTTGCGCGAGAGCCAGCTCGTGGCTGGTGGAGTTGTGGTGATCGTCTTCCGTTGGGGAGGCGGGTTCTGTGGCGGCTGCCGGGAGGGCGGCAGGCCGCTTGGCCGGGATGGAGGTGGTCCATTCTGAAGGTGGAGAGAGAAAATAGCGGTTGGTTAGCGACTGGCTGGCTGTGGTTCCGAATGCGGTGAAGAGTTTAATTGGCCAATTATATTGTTAATGCGCATGCAGCCGCGCATGTTCAAATGTTCAGCCTCCCACTTTACGCCCTCTTCCGACCGACGGGGCAAATTGAATAGATGTGACGGCGGCGGCGGCAAGTAGAAAGTTTCTTGCCTAGCAACACGCGCCGCAATTGAGGTTCACGTTAAAGGCGAGTGCCCAGGTGAAATGCACTGCAATTTCACTGGCTAGCGCAGATTTTATGGCTGGTCCATATTTTGCACAATTATTATAATGATAATCGTCGTTCGCATCTCCACTCCATCTGCCCAGTGTGTAAATATAAAAGGTTGAGTGCGCGTTGCTGTGGACAAACGAGGAGTGCATATTTATTTATACACACGTAGATGGCGTACACTTTTTATCGCATTAATATCACTCATTCAAAATGCTGCGGCAATTTATTGCCGCCCGTCGTCGAGCCAGACTTGCTGCCACTTGAAAAACACACACACATGTATACATACATGTTGTGTGCACAAGTGAGCGAGTGCAGGCAGCAGCGGTGCAAGAGAAAAGTTTCGCACAGTACATAACATACACAGCGACGACGACTTGATGTAACACACTGTGGTGGTGTAGTCGAGCAAAAATTGACGTCAACTGACGTCGTCACGTAGGCACGCACGCATATGCGCCCGAGTATATTCATACATATATGCATCTCGCACACACTCGCGCGCACCGTAATGTGTATTATTACATTGCGCGCATTATAAGCGCAAGCCGCCCTGTGTTCAGTGCACACACAACCACATACTCACACATAATATTGGCAGCCTTGGGATGTGCGGTTGTGGCGGCGGCGGCGGCGGCGCACTCAGAAATATATATATATGCATGTGCATGCTCTAGTGTGCTGTGTGTGGTTTTATCTCGATGCGCTTGCATTTGAAACGCACACACTCGACGTGCGAGCACGCATAATTGCTTATTTTCAATTCAATTGCGCGAGCGCTCGCTCGCACTCGAGCACACAGCGCACACATTTTACAAATTATGTTCGTTCGAGCGTTGCGCCGCTCAATCAAGCCATTAATATGCGAGCAAGCGCGCACCTGATGCACGTATCCTTGACGAAGGACAAACACTCGCTCACTCACGCACATCTGGAATATGGAGCAATGTTCGAGCAAACTGTGAGTAATGTGTGTCGATCCGTTCGGGGGGATGATGCAATAACGAACGCGATGCAGCGATGATTTTTACCGTTCTGACGTCGGACGTTGTTCGATGCGGTGCCAAGGCAGTAGCGAGCAGCCCCCCCCTCCTCGAAGAAACGAGTTTGAAAAATACACACACTCGACTCGACTCGCGAATGCGCAGTGCCTGCGCTTTCAAGTCTAGAACGACTAATGAGTTACATGCGGGTTAATTTGACGCGATTGTAGCACACCACCACACACAGGTAGACACTGCACACGTACACCAAGCCGGTTTTTTGTTGGCTGGCCCGACTGGTGGGACTGGTATACGTGCAGCTCGAAACATCAGCTGATTTTATAACAGTCGATGCGCTGTGCCAGCGTAGTGTAACAGTAGTAGTGCAATGCAATATAAATGCAGTGTATCTACACTATACAGATAAATAATGCACACATTTAACGCAGTCTGTATGCGCTGGCGATGGCGTTAATGGTGCAACGACGACCACGGCAACGACTGTCGTTAAACCAGTTTGGCGTTTTATTTTCGCTGCACTTTGCTGGTGGTGTTTTGCATTTAAATCTGCTGTGCTACCGCGTTTGAATGATCGCCTGGTGATTATGGCCATTTGGATATTTGTGAGCGCACTGTTTTAACGGCAATCGTTAACATTTTTTTGAGAGCGCTCGCACAATCTCTAGTGGCCAATTTCAAATGCAATTCCGTTACTGCGTGGTGGTGCGAAAAATCGTACGACGTGACTCATACCCTGCTAGGTGTGTTTGTCTGTGTGTGTGAGTGCAACGATGGGGGTTGTGCGAGTCAACAATATGCAGCAGCCGCGACTGCCACATCGATAAGCACTTGCACACACATATCAACACACCTGGTCTGTATATAGTATAGGTGCGCTATTAGTTTAGGTCTAGCCGTCGCAAAATAGCAATATTTACCGAGTGCACACCGCGCGGCGAAGGCGAATGACATTGACACGGCTAGACGCGCGTTAGGTGACACGCCAGCCAGCGAGTGTGCACTTAATCACGCCACCACACTGAACACTGTCACAGCGCGAAAATAAATCGACACTACACCTGGCTGGCTGATTATTTCCATCTACGCGTTGGCACGTCGCGTCACTCGCACTTACCTTGAACTTTGGCGGAGCCCAGCACCTCGAACTGATGTCTGCTCAGGATTTCCATGGCTGGTTGTGTTGGTGGCGGTGGTGCGTCTAGCGCGTCGGTGCGGTGGATGTCCTTAATGGTCACGGAAGTGTGCGCACCGCCGGGCGAATCGAATGAGCTTGTGCGAATGTCGATTTGGTGCGACTGATGCAATACAGTCGGCTGATTTGCAGTGCACAGCGTTCGATAACTACAAGGTTTGCCGGAACGAGCTTTTCGGGCAGCGTGCTCGACGGTGTGTCATACAGAATGCATACAAATGCAGGGTTATCTGTGGCGCGATTTGTGGTGCTGGTTGATTAGCTGTGTGTTCTCGCGGATTGGTTTTCGAGCCCCAGACACTGTGTGTGTGTTCAGCTTTAATACAAGATTGCGGTGTGCGATTGCGATTGCGGCGCGTGTGTGTTTGTACGAAAAGTCGTGTTCGAGTGTTTGTGCGAGCTTGTTTTGTGGTGTTGTGTGTATTTTTTGGTGGGATAGGTTGTGGACAACGGTATCTCTTGCAGAGGGTATCGCGCGCACACCACACAGCACAGTTTCACCGTTGAACATTGACTAACCCGGCCGGCGTTGCGGCGCTGGCTTTTATACCCGGTCGCCGTCGGGCCCGACCCCCCCACTCCACGAACGAACGAATGCGAGCGTATAACATACAAGCAGCACGCAGAGTTGAGAGAGAGAGAGAGGCGAGAGAACTCTTGTGAGCGAGAACGAGTTGGATTTTTCTTTTCTTTGTGTCAGTGTGTGGCGGACCATTGAGCCGGTTTTCATACGCACCAGATGGACCGGAAAAACGTATGGATTATGATCACCTTAGCGTGAAACAGGACTATGATTTGTTAGGAAGAAAAGTATTATTTCGATCAACATGCTTATGTTTTTTTTATCTTTTATTGAATTATTCAGTTGGCTATTCTTTGCTTTTTACTGAAGCTAAGAGTGTGAAATTTACGAATGAAGAACATTGTCAGTCGAGACTGCTATGACAAAGGAACCAGAAGAATGAGTGGATAAGGAGTCGCCTGAGCGGAAAACTGAACTATGATTCATTCAGAAAATCGTGAACTTATCATTGCTGCAGTAAAATAATCTGAAATAGCACCTCAACAGTTCTACAGTTAAAATACTTCACAATTCATGTCGAATGTTGAATTTTCACAGTGAGAAATATGTTGATGAATGCAGATTAGGATAAGGATATATTGCAAAAAACGAGAATTTGTTCATTGCACGTTTTTCCGAAACCACTGAATGATTTTCATCTACACATACACTCACAAATAGTGTACAGGCCAGCAATCTCTTTACATTCTTACATTCTTCTAGTGAATTATTTTGTTCAGCTATTTTTATGGTTTATGTACATTCTTCTATTCAATATTCTGTTTTTATGTTTTCTTACTGATTCAAAGAGTTGGAAATCTTCAAATGTGGAAAGATTATCATGTTCAATATTCAAAATGAGAACAGTCGAGTCCGCTTTGACCAATGAACCAGAAACATGTGTGGATAAGGTCCTGAGCGGGAAACTGAACTATGATTAATTCAAAGAAAATGTGTTATATTGCTTCAATTGAAATACATGAAAGAGCGATCAGATGGCTTGAATAGTTCAAAGACTACCCAAGTTCTGTCGTTTGTTTAATTTGATCGGTGAGAAATATGATAATAATAATAATTCGGATAGATTGCGGAGAATTACCATTTGTCATTTCACGTTTTTTTTTTCGACAAATCCAAATCCCGTAAAATCCCACATCACTCAATCCGGGGAACAGAGTGTATGTGTGTCGAGAAAATATCGGCATAAATACACAGTGAGCTGAGCGACAAGCGAGAGAACGAGCTGAGAATGAGCTAAGCTAGCGAGTGTTTCTATGAGATGGTGTTCGTATTTCGTATACGTATACCCGAGTTTCCATATGAGCTAGCGAACTACTTTATGCATGTGTGTGTGTGTCTGTGTGTATTAAGTTCAAATCAGAATCAACAGAACAAAACACATACACACAGAGCAGCAGAGCAGCAGTACACTGGTACTATACAGTGCGTATGGTTGATATACCTTAACGCGTACCCGAGCACAGTGAAAACCGGCCCATCGACACGGGATGGCGTGTCGCTTGTCACGTCGTCCGCGTCGTCGTTGCCGGGCCGGGCGCACACCGAAAAGGTTTTCATGCATATAAATCGCCCGCTCGCGATCGCTCGTACTTGCGTGCGGATTTTCTCGACACGCTCGTCGAGCAGCGGTGTCCTCTTCGCGGGCACACAATGGACGCGCGATTTATTGGGATCAGACCTCGTCCCGTTTGATCGGACTAATAAACAACACGCACACCGCACATGTAGTAGCCCCCTGCATCGAGGAGCGTATGAACGTGTGTGTGTGTGTTTGCAAAATAACAAGCACACACAAACTCTGGCCGGCGAAGCGCGCTCTGGTCTCTGGGATATCTATAAGTAAACTTGTCCACCAGCGCGAACGCCAAACGTCTGTGTACAGAAGTATAATAATATACTGAAAGTACCACAATGTGTATGTGTGTAATGTGTGCGAGTGCGGATATATGCGGTGCAACAGCAGCAGCAGCAGCAGCAGCGGTTCGAAGTCGCGAAAACCAGATCCAAAAGCAACAAACACAAAAATCATCTGGCCTGACTCTTGGCTTGGCACACGACCACGTATCCTATGTACACTGTACACAGTACCAGCAACACATTCGCACATATTCGCGCTGGCTCTGCTGGCACATATGCTATGTCGTATGTGTGTATGTTTGCACGTGTACTAGGAACATACCCTTGTGAATGCGAAATGTTGACGAGATTCTAAAGCCTGCACCTGGCGAACGGTCCAATATTATTGAGTCCGAGTTTCGCTAATCGCT
>JANTBZ010048393.1:0-10794 GCA_024741255.1 Exechia fusca
TTTATTGCTGAACACATTCATTTGCCACTGAATTTATTTGGTTGACATGTATCTACGGTCTCATAGCATAGTGGACCCAGATTTGTGGCTTGGTGCTCGTGTTCATTCAAGTGGAACAACTCCTCCCTCCTCTCGATGTACTAAAATGTATTTGGTAGAGAAAAACAATATATCTACGGTCTGATGTAGAATGACACAAAAATACAGAGAAAAATACATATATTTTCTGTCACGTGTTTTGTCTAAGTCAGATGAAAGTAGCCAATGGTTTCGACCCGTGATTTTTTTTTTACAATATCGAAAGTTACAATCGTTTTTCGAAAACCTGTATAACCGTATAATAGAGAAGGATCGAAAGCTAACAAAAATACATATCTAAATCTTCAAATTCAACAGCTAGAAGCTCACTATGATCCGTAACGACACGTGTGTGTCCTCCCCTGCTAAGTGTTTTCTATAGGGAGAGTCATATTTGATGGAACTATTAGAACAACGAACAGCTTCGACATTTTCCGGCCGATTTTCATAAATTATTTTTTGTATTCTATTTTAGTCCATTACAATATGTTGGGACTAGTTTTTGAATACACCATCTAATACCGCAATAATAATCTAATACTCTGCAATATATCCTGCCTTTTTCATTTTTTTATGTAACTCCAATTTCAATATTTGTGTACAATTTTGATTATATTGGGAGACACGTTGTTGAAAACAAATGGTTAAAGTGCTCAGAGCGAACGTATCTTATAACTCGAGAATATCGTATTGTCACAACGTCTTATGGACCCTCCAGTTTCGTTGTTGTGAAATTTATTGGAATGAAAATTGTACGTATGCCTCAAACCTTATACGATCACAAGGCAAACATTAAATCAGATCGCTATACCGCCCGAAATACTGAAAAAAGTGATGGAAAAGGCTGCAAAAATGGCACATTTTTCAGTAGATGATGAAGGTGGCCATTTGATTAATAAATATAATCTATTAAAAAAATTATCAAAATTGTATAGGTCCAAATTGAAATAAAATATATAAACTATATAAATGTTTACAAAAATTTGTTGATTTGTTCACAAATTATTTGATGTTCTCATAGCTCCATAAAATATGTTTGTCCAACAGTGTGCATAATATTTGAGAGTAGCTTCACAATTTGTTGAGTGCGAGCAGTCATTAATTTTCGAACTCTCTCTTCTAATCTTTTCAAGCCAATTTATGGCATAATGCCTCAGATCACACTGAGTTTGGAACAACTGCCCGCCGCGGAACCATTGGGCCAGAGAGCGCTTACGCAACAACGCCGCCTTCATCATGATTGTGTGCGCGCGTTGTTTGCGCACATTGCATATCTATCGTGTGCAAGCGATCTTTATTAAGTTGTTGAACACATTGGCTCGTAGTATAATAAAGCGTAATCCACCGCCGCCGCCGCCGCCACCGACCGACGCACGAGTTTGGCTGGCGCACACACAGCATCGATGTGATCTTTTCTGTCCGCCGAGAGTGTGTGCAGGGAATTACTCAATTTACCAACCAGCGCTGCTTCGTGCTTCGTGCGTTGGCTGCCTGATAGCCTGGGAAATCCACACGCGTGCTGCTGCTTTGGGTCGCGCGTAGTGTGGAAAAACTGCGCGACTAACATCAGCCAGCATCAGCACACACACGACACGACCGGCCGTCTGGTAACGAGTGAAACCCAGCGCATGTATGCGATCACTTTCCGGTAAGTGTGTGAGTGTGTGTGTGTGTACTTGTTGACGCAGCGGGCAAAAGATCACCGAACTCGCCTGACATATCGGCCCGAATGCATCACCAGGCGGAAACCACTTGCGTTGCGTTGCGTCGTTGTCGTCGTCTTACAAGGGACGAGTGCAAGGTTTATCGAGCCAATAGAAAAATCGGCTTTTAGGTGTTTAACTAGAGGCTGGAAAAGTATGATAGAGAGCCACCAACTCTCAGAAGATACGCAAATAAGTTGAAATCTCATTTGATTCGTATGGTATATCGATTTCATTGAAACAACTTTTGTCATTGCGAACATATAGATACGAATCTCGTGTCCTTGTGAAGAAATGTTTCCTGATGGGATAAAGCCCGACTGGAAGCAAACGTGTGTTGGTCAAGTATTATTTGGAAGAAGACTTAGCATCGTTAAAGTATTTGAGGCAAAAAATAAATCTATACGAAGGTTGTTAGATGCCTATATATTCATATTCATAGTACCATATATAAACGGAACTATGTTGATTATTCAAAAATAATATCATCAAAAAAATGTGTTTTACTACCTAACGATACGATTTGTTGAGCTCTACTGTTACACGTTCACTGACGAAATGAATGTTCATGAAAGGAAGTATCGAAATATGATACTCAACTGTGACAGTCCACATAACAAATTTGTTGTAATATTTTGTTTGATCACTTAGCTCTTGTATTCGATGCTTTATTGCACCCTGTGAGTTGCAGACAGTTGAAGTCGTCATATTTCTATACGAAACCTAATCTTGAACCTCCAACAGTTTGCTGTTGGATTGGAAGCAGCATTTTGATTGGGTCGATCCACTACGCACTCTTCCCTTGTCCGACGTCTTCGTTGACGTCTCCCGCGGTAAACAAGCCAAATCAAGTGCTGATTGACTGGTGCACAAACACACGCATGCGTACACGAGGTGTCCAAATGCGGCGTTGCGGTGTTGATCATTTTCCATTTGGGAGATGATGCCGCGGCGAGGTGAGGTGAGAGACAAGGTGTCATGTGTGTGTGCACTTGAGTGAGTGAGTGGGATTGCCGTGGCGATTCGCGCATGGCGATGCAACGCAATCAGTTTGAACGGCGGAGGACGAGTGGCTAACAAGTTTTTGGATCGAATTATTATATTGACAACATTGTGAATAATTTGCGATATATTCAAATATTCGCATCGAACAATTTAATTTGTCAACGCAATTTGTTATGGAATTTTAATATTTAGAATGAGTCAAGGAAGTCAGCACTTCGCCTCAAAGACATGTGCGAAGCACTCGAACACAGACAAATATGTTAGGTTTGAGTGGGAACCTTTTGGAAACGTTGCTTTAGAGTCTCATTAATGATATTGAGACGAACTCATTCTGACATTTCAAACAAAGATACAGCCTCCACAATCCACAGTTTTAATTATTAATTACACTTTTGATTCTAGTTACTTTCTTGGCTTTGCTTGGTCTATTCAAAATCCATTGTATGGACTGGTAAAATTCCTCACAATTGACGGAAATAATATTATCAAATATGTATCTAGAAAGGCCATGAACAACGCTTGAAGTTTAGAAATCAAATCACTATAGTGCGAAATTTTCAAATTATTACATTCAGGTGTGAATGGTGGAATATCATACAAACCCCTGACTTGTTTTGACATAAAAAACGATGGAAGACTAGCATATTTATAAGCAATTGCATTCGTAAGAAATACACGTATCGTGTCATCAAAATTAATGCGTTTCGCTTCTAGCGAGCTGTGAAGCTGTTTATGCTACCCATATAAAACGGACACATTGTTGGAATTGTTCTACAATATACAACCATAAACATACGATAACGACTGCAACTGCATCAGTCCTAAAACTTGTCGGCAATTTCGTGACTCGCGGATGTCCAATTGTGCGACGCGACGCGACCGGCACGACGAGATAATGATGATTAAGTATGTTGCAGTTCGTTATATGTTGCTGCGGTTTGTATGTTGCATTATGCTTTGCTGTGCCTGCGACACATCAACTCCGCATATCTCTACACAATGTATGACACCAGAGCAGTTTGCCATAAACCTGGCGCTGACGGTGTTCGGCCCAACGCTCCGCATTCGGTAGCACAGTAGAGTAGAAGCAACTTCAATCGGAAACTCACTAAATTTTAAAATCAACAACAAATATAGAGGGAATAGTAAACAAATTATTTTAGTTTTTGGAAATCTGTTGGAGAATAACACCTCAACGGGTATTTCACATGAAGTGTCCAATTGAAGGGGCATCTACTCTAGTAGGTTATAAATGCAGTTGTTAACCAGTAGCAGTAGCATACAGTCAGAACAATCTGCTGCTTCTATGGTCGCTGCACCGTATTGCTGTCTGTCTGTCTCGCATCTCGTACCTAATTGGGTGTGCACGAGATGCATTGCTTTTGTTTGTCCTCGCAAAAATAACTGTGTTCGTACTATGGCATCCAAATCATTGTATCGTATCGCTGTCGCTGGTATCCGAATCGTCGTGGGAATTCCTCACAGCTCAACATAAATTAGAAAGCCCATCTACTACTATGTAGTGTATGTTCGTACCGCGCGCACTTTATCACCGGTCGACATGCACTTTGTCATATCTAATTGGATTGTAAGTTCTGCGCGCGCATGACAGCCGGCGAGTGTGTGCGGAAATGTGTGGCAGCATAATGGACAACACGCGAAAAATAAAATCGTGCGTGTGAAAGTATTTCTTTCAGCACTCGCGGCTCGCGGGGGTCAATGATCCGCACGCCAGCATAATGTGGCCCAAACCGAAAAGTAAGACTCTCAGGCTGGCCGGCCACACATTTATAATTGCATACTCATCGGGCTTTCAATCAGATGTCGGCGTGTACGCCATTCCTTTCACGCCTCTGCAAATTAGCATCTCGTTGTCTCTTGTTGTCTGTGTGCGAGCGCGCGCGCGAGATCGCGATCGCGAATTCATCAAAACACAATTCACTTTCGACGACGGCGACGACGAAGGCGAAGGCGCAATTCCAACGCAGTCTATGGTATTAATTCGTTATTATTTCAACGACTGCGTGCGCGGAGGTGCGCGAGTGCGCGCACTTCATTTATCATCGCATTTATCATCGAGCCGCCATGTGCGCGAATTGATCCATTGTAGCTAGGGATGTTGGGAATATTGATTTATCGATTCTGAAACGATTACACTGCGTTGCAAAGTCTTCTGCATGAACTATTGTCGAACAACATAACTGGAAAAGAAAAGTTACGTGTATTCGCAGACCATCGGAGATGGAACATGAGACCGGAACATGAGTGTCCTAAAAAGTACGTTTGATACTAAAATAGTGGTTGAAAACTGCGAAAAAGGACGAAAATGACCATGATTAATGATATGATATTATGAACAAAAGACTGAAATATGAACAAAAACGTGGAAATGGATCTAGGTGCTATTACATATTAGCATTTTTGTTCAGAAAAACTAGAGAAGAAATTTAAAGGAGATATTTTAAAACGAACATTTTGAAGTTGTTTTTGTCATCAGTTGAACATTTATCAGTATGCAATTCGATTAAGCGATTAAACGGATAAAAAGGCTCGAAATGCTCAAAAAATAGTGAAAAAGAAAGACAAAATGGCGAAAAAGAGTCTTAAAATAGCATAAATAGGGGGAAAAGGCCTATCGATTTGAAACGTAACGTATAATCGTGGATACAAATCTTCTGAAGGATTAACAGGAAACGAGTCTTGCTCGTGATAGATTGAACATATTCCAGTCTTCAGCACATGCTAATTAAAGAACATTCTGTTGATGTTAGTGGGTACATTTTATAGTTACGATGCCTCTATTTCCAAAGGCTTGCAGGGAAAATCGATTTTATTTTTGATTATTTCGTTGTATGCAAAATAATCGTTAGAAGATGAAGTAGAACTATAACCAAGAACCGGAACATAAGGGCATATACAAGTAAAACTCTATTCCCATCAATTACAAGATAAAAGTCTGGAATTTTTATTGTAAATTGTTTGACATTATTTATCTCATAAATCGTATTTGCGTTTTTTTCTCGCCTTTAACACATTTTCAGGTACCAAATTCAAATGAACGGTAATTTTTTTGTGTTCTCGATTTATCGAGAAGAAACGCTATTATTTCTGGAATTCAATACAAAAATCGATTACATTTCACGATCACACTTCCCCGATCGTAGCTCGTGGCTCGCCGAGCGCGGCGCCGAATGAAAGGGGCTCGATCTACGATTTATATATATGGCGAATCACGTTCATCGGATTTGGTGTTGGCGGTGCGAGCGACGAGATGCGGAAAAAGTTGTTACTTTATCTGGGCCCGCACGCACACACACCCGCACACCAACGCACACAACGCACACGAGCGTAGACAATTTTATGGCGTCGTGAGTGATGACGATGCTAATGATGATGGAACGTGCGAGCGCACCTTCTTAATTTTTGGCGGCCCGTGGCTGCATGCTGGCTTTTGGTCGTGGGGCCATTTCACCGCCTCTGTGGGCACTATTAGAGCATTATTCAATTAAGGCATGAATGCGCACGCACGGACTGAATGGAGGAGCATGCTGCGCCTGCGCATGGCAAATACTGGCGCGTAGTGTTTGGGTGTGCGTTCGAGCAGACAATTCGGTGCAGGCATGCGGTGCGCGCATTGTTACAAATTTCAATTGAATTTATTGGGTTGATAAAATGATTATACTGGTAATTATTTTAATCTGACTGCATACCGCGTTGATTGATAGATAATAATCATGTGAAACCGAGCGTTGATCTTCAATCTGGTAGATTAAATTATTTGAAGATGGATATATAACTGACGGAACTGCTTGAAAATAATATATTTAAAATATAAGAAAGTGTCTCGTTTGAAAAAAAGAATCGATGTATTGAATTAATTCCATTCAGAGGTTGAGCTCTTGAAGATCATCATAATACTGTTATATTCTCATAGATGATTTCGATCAATGTTTTCAACACGAATTAAACTATACAAACAGTAGATCTGACGTCTATGCTATTGCGTTCAAGACATTCATACATTATTTCTATGCTGAACAATATAATTTAAAAAGACTATATAAACTGGTGCTGGGTGTTTGTTTTAATTTAAGTTGAAAATTTATGTTGCCAACATATCGCAGCAATTAATTGCGCTTCGACCCAACATCAGCGCACTCGCCTGTTCCCGCAACAATTTCCAATCGCGCAGGTGGTTCGAGTTCGATATGCTATATTTATGCTGGCTGGCAGCGAAAACCGAATCGCAATCGCCCTTCGGCTTATTTACGCTCCAAAGCGATCGTCGTCGTGCCGCTGAAGCAGGAGAATTGTAATTTCTTTTTTGCTCCACACAAACACATGCTCGATGCGGGTTCGAGAGTTCGCTCGGTGTTAGTTGGTTAGGCCTCGTTTTTGTTTGGCGCCGCGCCGGTTCGCTTTTTTGCAATTACTAGTCAAGCTCGAGCTCCGCGTGCGCGTGCGTTCGGATTAATCGAAATTTTGAACTATTACATTGCGGATTGGATATGGGCACACAGCATAAATCGAATGGGCAATGTGTCTGGCGAGTGAGTGCTTTCACCCGGTGTCACGACGACGTCTTATCAGTGTTACACAAAAAACGTGTATGTTGAAACACGTTCCGCATAATGCGAAATATATGTGCGCGAGCTAGATCTGTCCGAACGGAACGGAAACACATTCTCATACTTAATACTTGATACGAAACGAAAGACACACTCGCGGTTACATCGATTCACATGTGTATGTTTTATGTTGTATATGTGCACAAGAACGACGATCGTTTGCGTGTTGCGTGTGCTAATTCCAAGGCCAACTTCTTCGTCGTGTGTTCGAAGTCAGTAGAGTAGATCCCCCTTCAATCGGACACTTTTCGTAGAACACCCCTTGAGGTGTAATTGTTCTTGAAGTGCGCAATGTTTCCGATTGAAGGCGTCTTGTTCCTCATGTTCCTCATAAGCTGGAGTATCTCGATGATAAATTGCATTACAACAAATCTAAAACTATATTCTTGTTGTGCATAACATTTCCCATCAGATGAAGCTGATAATAAATTCACATTTTATTTAGGCAAGTTATGCCGTGTCGAAAAAAAATATTAGCTTGAATCGATAATATCAAAACATGTTCCAAAGGGCATCAAAATCGGATTTTTCCTTCTGAATTTCTTGTCGATTACAAAATTTAGCTTGTGAAGAGGCATCTACTCTACGTTTGTGTTATGTGTATGAGTACGTGTGTCTAGCCAACATATGCGCGCGTCCAACGACCGGATGCGGACACTGACACCTGCACAAATACACACTCACATACCGCCGTCGTCTCGGGCACGGCATACATGCTACTAGTAGTAAACTATGTTGCTGCATTTTGTTCGTCGGTGTTCGCCAGGGCGAAACCCGTTCGATGGCGCCAAGCGGCACAAAAAAGGCGTCGCAGCTAATATGTTCGAGTATATACACGTACGTGTGTTGGTGTTCGTGTGCACCTCAGTTGTAAGGCTTCGACTTGGCGGCAATTAGCTGCACACATATGCATTGATATAGCCCACTATAGTAGTACCACTACTGTATACCAGAAGACTTACTTTACTGAGTGAGTATGTGTTAAATCGCATGCATTTCAAGTAGCGGTGGTAACTGTTTGAATGTGCTTGGAAGTGTGGCAATAATACTCGTCGCAATTGTAATTGCTTCCCGCACGCAGCACCCAGTGCCATGAGTTTGCGTGCTTGAACAATTCCGGCGAGTTTCGTTTATCATTGCAATTGATCGATGGGTGAGCGCCAACAATTCAGCGGAAAAAAAACGCCAAACAGGTTGTAAGAGAACGCACGCAATCAGCGAACGTATGGATATTTTCCAGCGACAGTTTGTTTGGCGCGTTAAAATATGGTTAGCTTTTTATCCACTCGGAACAGAGCTAGTGTGTTCTTTTAACACCTCGTGACTAGTTTATTAGTCCTTTTAACACCTTGTAAGGCAATTTAATAACTCGTGAGACATTTTAAGACCTCCTAACTAACTTATAAGCTCTTTTAATACCTTTTAAGAACTTTTAGAATATCGTGAGACCTTTTAAGACCTTTTAAGACATCGTTAGACCTTTTAAGACATCGTAAGAACTGTTAAGACATCGTAAGTTAGTTTGTTAACTTTAATAGCCTTTAATAGCCTTTTTAATACCTCTTTACAAGCCTATTAGCTTGGTGAAATTTATAACACAACCTTGTTAAAAATGATCGCGGATCTGGCCCAATATATCAGGTTGATTTTTAAAATCTCTAATTGTTTGGAACATTTGTCCCAATTCAGTTCACTTAATTTTGAATTAATTGTCGAAAATAATATATTATGTCTCATTGTTGCCTAATTACTACGTTTACGGTAACTTTTTGAAGCTTAAAAGTTAGGTAATAATACTCGTCGCAAGTGTAATGGCTTCTTTCACGAAACACGTGTCAAGTGCGCACATGTGAACCATGTGTGCTCGATCAATTCCGGCGATTTTTTGTTCCGTTTATCATTGCAATTGATCGATGGGTGCGCGCCAACAGTTCAGCGAAAAAACGCCAAACAGGTTGTAAGAGAACGCACGCAACAAGCATCAGTCCGATTTTCATTGATAGTTTAGACCTTTTTGACATTCAACATTCGACCACAGCGAGTTGAGTCAGCACCAGCACACACTCACGAAAAAATTACATAGCCAAACAAGCATGACACAAAAACACACCACACATCGAATTATCCACTCCGATCGTCGATCGCTTTGCGCACTGGCGCGATCAAGCGGATCCATTCATAACTCTCTGACGTCTGCACGCCGTATAAATGCGTAAATGTGTCGCGGCGGCGGCGGCGCACGCACACACATGTAACATAGTTTTCGACATGCATAAATGTACGCACTCGCGCGTCGTCGCCGGCGAGCCGGCGAGACATCGATTGAAAGTGAAATTATTATGCGATTCAAGCGAACCGCCAAGCACACCGACAGTTTGACGCTTTAATGATGTATCGAGGAGGAGGTTGCGTTAGCATTATTTATGTCAGAGAGACACATGAATGAATGTCTGTGAGTGTTTGCGAGGCGGTGCGTGTGTGTGTGTGTTGGAGTGTGTGTTTTTGCACTTATGCAAATTATGCCAGACTTGAGTCTGTATGAAATATGCGTGTTATGTCAGCGGGCAGCAGCGCATAATCTCTGGCTGGCATGGCACATGGCATGCTGCAGCATGTGTTGCAGCACATTGTCTTTGGGATTTAAGCGTGATGTTATACAATTTGGGATAAGTATCGTTGTTTATGTAGGAATTATAATATTTTCAGTTATTAATAAATAGGGCTAAATGGCTGAGAAAAACACCGTTGGAGTAGATCTCAATATGGTCATCTAAAGGTATCAAAATAATAAATGTATGATGTACAAGGTGGTGATTCCATTATGATTTTTTGTCATTCTATACCAACTAGAAAAGTTGCGATTAGAATTATTGTACCCAATATAAACGCTCTCGATGCAGCCTTATCGAAGAAACCACATGTAGGGTACAGCATCAAAGTTGTACCTGTCGAAAATGTCTGTGCTGGACTCCCAGCGATCGAGAATTAAACAATGTTTTTGAACCACAGTAGAGGTGAATTTCTCTCGCCGGAGGGAAAGAGACAGTTATTCAAACAATTCATAAGAACAAATAATTCCACATTTATTTGTTTGAGCAATGGCTATCATGTATAAAAACGATTTGTCCGGATTTTGACGTCTCACTCGGCATTTTATGTTACGAATTAAATGTGAAATGTGTATAATCGTGTACAAGAACTTTATTTCACAGCAGATTATTTCATTATTGTGTAGAGATATCTTTCACATATATGGACAGCTTTTACGAACAAATTAAATCGAACCATGCTTTACCGATATGAATACTACATGGGCTGATAAGTATCGGGAGAAATAGGGAAGGATCAACATTTGTGATGAAGACAAAATGTTTTGTTGA
>JANTBZ010048404.1:0-10789 GCA_024741255.1 Exechia fusca
TTAAAAATTGAATTGTTCGAGGTATTTCCAAAGACGTACTCAGCCACAGGCGAGCCTTTTCTTAAACGATATTTTTGAATGAAGTAGATGAATGT
Source organism: Exechia fusca (assembly GCA_024741255.1). Taxonomy (NCBI): domain Eukaryota; kingdom Metazoa; phylum Arthropoda; class Insecta; order Diptera; family Mycetophilidae; genus Exechia; species Exechia fusca. The sequence goes on from JANTBZ010048404.1 coordinate 96, forward strand.
TTATTGAACAAAAATGCATCATTACATTTCTTTTGTGACATTCACTTTTCCTATACGTAAAATAAGCAAAATTTCGTGTATGTTTCAAATTAATGAGCTAGATTTGACAACGTTCATTGCTTTGGCCCGTAGCATAAACCGCGTTATTTCGACCCACTCTCAACACATCACGCCTGCTTTGTGTATAGCATACGTCGTCGTCGGTCGTCGTCGTTTCACACAAAGTGCATTTAATCTTTTTGACACGCGAAATATATGCGCGCGCCGCACAAACACTCTCCGCCCAAAACCTGCGCATGCACATACACATTTTATGTTGCGCGTGCGCGCGCGACTTTTTAAAGTCGGCCAGTCGCGGCGGCGGCGAGCATTTTCCGCTCGTCGTTTTGCTGCTGCTGCCAGCCAGCGCACAAAATGCAATTTCATGCACTGTCAATTTGACGCCTGTCCGTTCGTCGCCGTAGATATACGGTAGTGTTCGCGCATGTGTGCGCGAGTTTGTGTACGTGTGCCCGAGAATTATGAGTGTCAATGTGCGCGTGCGCGCGTTTGGCGTCGCCTGTCGAGCAGCGGTGGTATAAAACAAATTCTGCACTGCACATCCGCGCCGAAACACTCTCTCTCTGGCGGCTCCGCGCGATATTTCATATTTTTATCTCGACATTCGATGTCACGCCACAGCGGCGCACTTGAGCTCTGCGTGTCGATGATGCGCGATGCTCTCGCGGCGGTATCGAGTTTCGGTGCCGCGAATAAATGACTAGAAAATGGCCCCGCCACCACACACACAATGTGTTTGCCGGATCGATGGCTAGTAATCGAAACGCGCTCGGCAATTGCTTTTATGCTGCGCATTGATTTTATCTTGAGCAGCAGCGCACAACATATTTGTTTGCCTGACCGCGTGCGTTCACGCCGGTTTGACCGGCGGTCAAATGATTCATTTGATCGCATTTGTGCCGGCCAATCGACGGCGACGGCGGCGACTGCGGTGGCGGTCACCGCATTCGGTCGCCCGAAATGTGTCGCATTCATAATTCAATTAAAGTCGCACAATCACAATAAACTTCACTTAACACCCGTTAGTTATTTCCCCACACGCACGACTAATTGCGTCGATCCACAAGCGCCTTGCGAGCGGTTGCCACCGTGAGCGTGAGTGTGTGTGTGCGTTCGTGTCTCCGATACGCCACAAAACTGCGCCACACATCACACCATCGCAGCCGCCACCTCCAACATCACACCGCCACACACACGCCACATAATACGGATGGCATGTGTGTGTGTCGGCGTGTCTGCATGGCATGCAGAATTCCAAGTGCCCGGGTGAATGTGCACAAACTTTCAGCCCGCCCGACGGCCGCCACCCACCCGAAACATCCCCACGCATACAGCATACACACACACATACGCACACGCACATAATTGACCGTCACTCGGAGTCCACTTAAACAACACTATGAGCACGTAGCCGGAATAGCTGTCCAGTTAGTGTGTGTGCGGGGGCACACACATATACACACACGTGTGTATGTGTGTGTGTGAGTGTGTGTGTGTGTGTGTATGAGCGATGTATAAATAGGAGCCATAATTGCGATGGCACAAGCGAAATCATTATTAAGCATCGACACACTGCTGCGTATGAGAGCGTTGAGTGTAAGCGTGTGTGTGTGCGTGTGTATGTGTTTTAGAGCTTGTGGTTTGACAAGAGTGTGTGTGTATGTGTGTGTGTTCGGCGACCAAGCCAGACTCCGTTGAGCGTTTGTTCCACAACAGTGGTTCCTTATTGTTCAAAGTTGGCAGGTATACAGAGAGAGAAAATAAAGTTGTAAGTTGAAAACGATATTTTCTAAGCACTTGCTGTCGTTAATGGGTTAACATCGTCCTGAGAAACCTTCCGGCATGTCGATGCCCTAGAATACTCTATTGGAACCACCGGTAACTGTATGCATAGTCATACTTTTTGTCAACACAACACACTTTATTGCACCCTAATTGAAGGATCCGTTCATTCGTTATGTATATTACAATTATTCCGACGACAACGCCATCTATAGGCTTTTTCCAGAATTTTTATTCAAATGAACACCTTGTGCCTACATGAACGCAACGCAGGATGTTCACCGTAAAGCGGATAAGTGTGATGATACTACATACGCAGACCATTAATTTTTATATAATAGAAGATACAGCACAGAAGGAACACTTTTCAGATGCCGATTGAGACGGTTCGTCCAATCAAATTGTACAGGACAAAAAAAAACAAAAATAGGTTGATAAGTTTCCATGTTCTCATAGCAATCAAGTATTGCGCACATAAGCATCCATCGATTGTTGGGAATCACTGTTCCAGCACGCCGCGAACGGTCCGGGGTCCCGGCGGACACTGAGATATTCGTGTGCACATTTTCATCCAGTATGTGTGTGTGCGTTCGAGCATGTATTCGGTATATTCCAGTGTGTAATGTTCGATCCGTTGTGCTGTGGTGGCACCGTGATGCGGATTTTCAGACGCTCAAGCCTGCGCACTTGCGCTCTTAGCTCGCCGCTGCAAGCGTATACCTCATTTTGATTAACACCTCCGACCCCGCCACCAACGAACCGGTTGGGTGCAGCATGAAGCTGCGTCTGCCGCTTAAAACACACTTTACCCGAACACTTGTGTGTGCGAATGCACACAGACCACTTGGACGGGTAATGGAACACTTTGGTTGGACACTCTCGCTCTCTCTTTGCCCGTCCGAGATCAGAGTGTTAATTTGAACATCAATATTCGTTACTCACGACGACGAAGTAAATCTCAATCGCTCGAGCTGTGCGCAATGTGCGACAAGTGTTTCGGAGGAATTATGCTACGAATGTGAGCATTTATTTTAATTACATTTGAATCAACCGCCGGTGCCTATTCGGGAACGGGACAGTATAGTGTCGGGTCACGTTCCAACCCCTCCTCAACAGACGAACCCTTTTAGCGACGAGGACCGGTCAGTAATCAAAGCACCCGAGTTCAAGTCATAGATGACTCGATGTCCCGATGTTGGTTGATGACCATAGAGCATACCGAGTTAGGGGTTGCGTTTTAATGGGATCAAACACAGTCACAAAGCATACACACAGCATACCTGAAATGGTGTCGTTCTTTATGTTACGACGACTGCGTTGAATGGGCATATCGTTGATTTGTGATCCTCTTCGGAGTCAATCATACTATGTTTGGTAAATGACGCTTGTTGCGGTTGGTGCGGTTGATAAACGAAACCCAACATTTGTGTGTGTGGCAATCAGCCAATTAACATTGTATGCACTGCAATTAGGTTTCCAAAGAGCGTTCAGCACTCTGAAGTAGAGCCATCAGCAGTGCAGCTCGTCTCGTCTCGTCTTCACAGCAGTGTCTTTGAAGTGCGTCTTAACCGTCTATTGAGACGGCACCCGAAACCACACCGACATTGAGCATGAAATCACATAATTCTCGCCAGTGCAGCTGGGGGTGGTTTTGGATTGTTTGACGAATGTCGGCGCTTTAATGTCACTGATTAAATAGAGTGAGACCGATAATATCGACGATAATATCGCACTCGACACGACGGAATAATTGCACACAATATAGTGCTGACGATGTGGTATCGAACACGTGGGATGATAAGTCCGAAGGATGATACTATATTTACATAATCAATTTAATCATAGAAAAGCGATGAAACCAGTTCTTCCTGATAATGATATCGATTTTGTTGTGCAGTTTGAATCAAATTCTACAGACCTATCAATAAATGGGTCAATCTGAACCGCATCGCAGCCTTGTCAGAACGCTATGTTGCGGCCATCGATGCCAATTCGGAAATTCGTGCTTATGCGCGCGCGCCTGCGCCAATACATCAATTAATTAATGTTGTTCCGCAAACTTTGCAAATCCATCCCGGCACATATACATTCACGCACATGCTAACGCCGAAGCACGCCGGAGAGACCGGAGAGGCCACACTAATAAACTCGACCTGCGAAGGAGCGAGAGAACCGATCGACTAAATTGAATTTGATGCCGGCGGCGGTGTTGGTTATAGTTGTGGTCGTATCGGGGTGGGTTTTGGTGTGGTGAGCGGGCGGGGTGGTAGAAAGGTGATTTGAGCACGATTGGATGCTGTGCGTGTGTACCGCATGGCACACATAGTGTCTGTGTGTCGGTGTGCGTGTTCATTATTGCGATGAATATATTAGAAACTCATCCAAATTAGTTTTTGGAAACTTCGGCTGGGATTCCCTTCTCACGACGGAGCAGCAGCAGCATAGGGTGAGAGTATATTTGTGTATGATCGTTTTGTAACTGTGCAAAGTTGCAGAGACGACGCCCTAACGGCTTTTGACAAATATTCGACGGTGTTTACATGCACTACATAATCTAGCGTGCGACCGCAAACATATTTCTATGCGCTAGGCGTGTTCGACATTCGACCTATAATAATTTGACTGTGTTCAGTGTCGTAACATTGTGTGTTTCGCAATCGATCCACAAGTTTTCGCATGATTGTTCGCAGATTTATGCTAATTGAGTGCAGTTGTTTTACTGCTTTGTTGTTCGTCGTTGGCTTCATGAATGGGGGTGTGGGTGGAGTTCATATACTACGACTAAGGTTACGATTGTTGCGCAACATAACACAGTGAGCCGAAAGCACGCAGCCACAAACAATGTTGCAGTGTGTGTGTGTGCGAGCGATGCGCTCCCAAGGGGTTGTTGAATCAACATAAAACTGTTGATGGCCGGGAATCTGTTTACGCATCTCACGCATTTTATGAACCCGTGTCAACGCACGCACACGGAGCGCACGCGAATTGATTCCGTTTGTGCGCGGAATGTTAACCTTTGCACTCGGAATGAAAAATATGCTGCTGCTGGCTGGGCGGCGTGCGCATTTTTGACACATTGTGTGTACATAATTCATCGCGCTCATTTCGTATGTGCCACGGAGCATGCGTGCAGACTGGCGGACGACCCTCTTTGGCGTCGCCTTTCTTTCGACGGTGTCTGCTTGACTGTCATACTCAAACTAAACGACCTTTCATAACTCACATTTTATGCCGTAATATTATAACGCGGTATGCCAGCACACACACACACACACACATGAATGTGTATGCCTTTATCGTGCGTGCGTGCGTGCGTGCGTGGCAAAGCTGAAAGGCGTGCGCGTGCGTGTGTTTGGCGTTATCGCTGCATGGCCGCCACGTTTATGCCTCACTTGGGTGCCAGCGTTGCGTCGCGTCGCGTCGTGTTGCTCCAGCACACAGCTTCTTCTTCTCCAGCTCAGGTGATCCGGCCAGGCCAGGCGAGGGTGTGCGAATAAATGACAGGTTGAAAGCATTCACGATGCTCTCGGGTGCGTGAGGTCTTAGCACATACGAGCATGCGCATGGCAGCGCTCGGTGAAAGAATCATAACATATCCGCTCAGACCGGCGCACCGGCATCGGCGCTGACAGCGGCAACATTTTGTAAGGAGTGCGCGTGATTCCCCGACCATTGGCCTGGCGAATAATAAAAGACAAAAATCCGAAATCTATCCGTTGGTACAGTTGATGGCATTATGAGAAAGATACTTTCACTCCAACATACAACATATATTTTCTAAAAAGGCAGTTGGAACAATCGTGATACAAAAACGAAGCAAGCATATTTCGTAGCATAACTCCATATTGTCACCAACTGTATGCTTCATATGATATACTACTTCATCCTGTCTGTGCGTGTGTGTGTATAAATATTACCACGCGTTTAGTCGGGTGTTTGTATGCGTGTCAAGCGCCAGATAAAGGTGCTGGCGCGTGTGTGCCCGATATTAACATCAACATCGGTGCCATTGCACAAAGCCAGACGAATAGCACACATTACGTGTGTGCGAGTGTATGATGTCGGACTAAGTTTTTGTTTGGGCGAAACAATACGATCTGAGGCGGAGTGAAAGTGTTTTGTCTGTCATATGGGCGAATGCCGGAGGTCACGCACATGTCCTACACATGTTTTGTCATTAAATTACACACACACACATCCGAGAGGCGGAGCTGCTCCGCCATCAAATACTTTTTGGGCGCACACGCCGGGGTTCATTGAATACGAGCTTCGACTTTGCGTCGAGCACTTTGTCATTGTTGCACGAATATACCATATACTCTATGCTAGAAGTGTATAACTCTTGCTGCCGTTTATTCACCCTCCCCCATTTTTTTCTCTCTCTGTTTCATTCACACAGGTAAGCCCACTGCGCGCCCGTTTCGGAATACCGGTCCGGTCCGGAGAGAGTACCGTGGCCGTAGCACACGTCGATGTATTTATTTTCGCATAAATCCATTATGCGTCACAGCAGAGATTAAACGGCTGCTCCGCCGGTTGCTTGCCACCGAGTGCTGTGAGTTTGTGTGCCCGTATCTGGTTAATTAATGTGTCGTTAATACGTTTGCAAATATTGTGTTTACGCACACACCCCCGGACCGGCCAGACACCCGGATCGACAGTCACCGAACTGGCATATTTATGCTACGCGGAATATTATAATGCCGAATGAATATGTTTTACGCGAACACACACTAGAGCATGCTGCGGTGGCCGTAATGCAAACATATTATGGAGCGAACGTTCATTACGATATATCGTCATCATCATTATGCGAAACGCGGCTCACTTCCAATATGTGCCGCGTCGAGCACGCATCACATCGATTACGGACACGGAATATATAAATAAAACGCACACACGTGCGTTTCGACGTTCACACGCACGTACAGACTGCTGACGACCATCAGCGTCGCAGCGGGCCACGCGATTCGATTTTGCACTGAATTGGGTACGATTTTCCGCAATGATCCACCGAGAACCACCCCCAAACCACCCCATCGCAAACGGCTACCGAATGCGTTCGGAATTCATGTTTCTTTAGACGGTGGCATTTTGGCATTTTATGTCGATTAGGGGATATTGAAATGGATCATGTCTGATGAAATATGTATGCTGAAAAGCTTGAAATTCGACGAACATGACCTAGCCAATCAAATCCGGTCGCAATGCGCCCCAGGCTAATGTTCAGGCGCGTACAAACGTTCGTTTATTCGGAGCCAGCACACTCATCGTGTCGTGTGACGGACGCCTGGCGCGATGTAGCGCATAAAATATGGGCGACAAGAGGCATCGTATGTATAATCGTACCACTCTCTCTGACGGCACTATGTGTGCGGAATATTTTCGCAGGCGCCAGCCAGCGAGAGTCTATGCGATACGCATTTATTATATGGTTGCACACACATGTATAATGTGTCCCGTCAGGTCCTGTCACCGTCGATGCGTCGTGTCGATCGACCGTAGTCGGAGCATGCGTGAAACCCGATGACGAGCGAGCGCAGAGCGACAACGTATCGGAACTGCGAAAGCGATGTCAAGCCCACATAAGAGGATATATTCATGCCCGCATGAAAATGTATATGTTTCCAAACTATTGTCAAACTATAGCCGAACGACACGCAACAAAACTAGTACATACACTCCAATGTCGAGTCGAGAGCATAACACTGGGCGAGTTAAATTCGCGTCGATGTTCGACGATGCTCCCTCGAAAATATAAATCTATGTAATGCGTGTGCGCTCTAGCTTCGAGTGTGTGCGCGCGCTTGCGATTCAAGCGAGTTTATTATGTCAAGCAACATCAATTTCCTCTCCACCCGAACGACGCCCTTCAGCACGGACAAACCGTTCAGCAGAACATGCGTTCGAAAGCGCCACCCGCCATTCGTGTGTGTCAATATTTATGCTGATCCGTTAGCCGAGATAACGATTGATGAGTATGTGTTTATGCGCCCGGCGTGTCTCGCTCGCGTCGAACTGCGCGTGCGATTTGCCTGTGCGTCGTGTATTATGCGCCAAAAGGTAAACTCGTTCACGAACACGCACGCACAATGTTTTGTCAATAAGCCGGTGTACGGTTACGCCACCATGTGCGTGCGTGCTTGCGCTAGCACGTGGTATTATAAACGAGAATCGATGCTGCTGCCGATGCTGCCGATGCTGCTGATGATGATGCTGTTGCTGCGAGCGTTCGCGTAGCAGTGGCTCGATCGCTAATTGAGGTGTGCTTTTTGATGATGTTATTAACGCCGCCGGTTTGCTGCTGCAGGTAATTGCATTGCATGCAATGGATGTGTGCACTTTAAAAGCGGATTCAACATACTAGGTATTATTACTGTGATTTTGTTTGTTGAAAATATATTTATTATCACTGTTTCACGGGACTTACGAAGTATATTTTTTAAAATGTAATAAGAATGGAGAATGCTCAAGTATTGAATTGAATTATGCTGCGACTACGTCGGCTTTGACCAAATGTAGCAGCATAAGAAGTTATTGCTTTAAAACCGAACATGAAAGACGACACAATACCTGTTTTTTTATATTTGTTTGAGAGCTATAACATCTCGTAACACAACCTTGGTTAGTCCTAGAATAAAGAGACACTGTTCTGCACGAAATATTAAACCGAACTCGACGCCATAGCATCTCAACTCTGGGTTTATGCTGCGCGGACTTCACGATCTTGCACAAACTTTAATCGATTCACCGACCGGCTCTCTTGCTTCAGTCGCGTCTGCCGATGATGTGATTAACTTTCGCTCGGTGACCGTCTTCGAAACCGACAAGCTGATGCAAACGCGCGCTCGCGCCTTAACTTTTCCGAATGAATATGATAAACAACTCTATTATGCTGCTGCTGCGCGTGCGTGCAGCGTATCCAGCATTTTGGTGCGTCTGTGTTGTCTGCGTTCACCTTGCAAAACACAGCACGTGTTTCTTTGGCGTCTGGTCTCGCGCGCGCGCGCTCACGCCGAGTTGCGCATCAGCATAGATATTTATGCGTACGTGCAACTCGGTGTGCGTGTGTGCCGATGTCGCCGATGTCGGGTGCACTGACGTTCGTTGTTGCCGGAGCAGCCCGAGCTGGCAGCAGCCGGCAGCCGGCAGCAAATGCGTTTGCCGTGATCGTGACGCGTGAAGCGTGTGATAAATTACTGCACGCACGCGCACGCGCACGGTGAGCAGCAGCATCCGGCGACGGGCGCGCGCCCGCGCGCGTGTAATGTCGTTTATTATATACACGCCCGGGCTTTTCGGATGGAGGTGGGGGTGGTTCGGTTCGCTTCGTTCGCGTCGTCCGTTCGTACAATGGCAGCCCGGGCGTGTGCAACGCATTTACTATGCGCACAACGCTTGCACGTCGTTTGGAACGCCATCGTCGGTGTGATGCAAAGTGACGCATAGTGTGGAGGTGCGGCGTGCGGCGATGCGGTGCCGGCAGTGCGGCGAAGTGATGGTGTGCTCGGATTAACCTTGTCTGGCTTCGGGTGCCGGGCTCCGGGTACTCTGGGTGCCGATAGGGCTGTGTGTGTGTAAGCGTAGCATAAAATCGATGTCTAGCAGCATAGTCTTTGGAATGTACGAAAAGGAAAATGAGGATCAAATTAAATAACGAATGGCTAGCGTCTAGCTACGCATGCCATGATTTCTAGTGATGTTCCTACAGTTCAAGCGTCTCGCTTACAATCTGGCTGATCTATTCTTATCAAAGTTATTTTCATGGAAATCGATACACAACAACATGAATGGACCAATGCAACATATCCACAATCCTGACAAACCTCGCCATGTAACGACCCAAAGTGAGTGTGTTCGTTTGGGCGGTGAGCGCGCATGCGCGCAAGTGGCAGACTGGCAGGCAAATGCATTTATAATTCCAACCAAAGTGTGTGTGCACGCGCATGTCTCACAGTTCAGTTCGGTTCGATGCGGTGACGGTGACACGCTGCTGCTGCCGCCGAACCAGCGCACGCGCTCCACGCGACGTGCGATGGTTTACGATGCACGCACGAACGCCTGAGAGTGCGCCGCAAGCCAGCCAGCGTTCCGCCAAAATAACACGAAAATAATGTGCAACGAAGAGTGGCGGCGGCGTCGGCGGCGAGGCGTTGGTCCTGTTGTCGGGTCGGTCGTGCGGTGAGAAATTTGTCCGCACACGCGCGGTGAATACAAAAGCACCAGCACCAGCCACCGAAACCATCGACCATCGGTTGGCCGTTGGCACACGTCAACTCGGCGTTCGTTTGCAATCAATATCGAATTTGGAAACTGATACAAACCATACCACACCAACACCGACCGTCGTCAGCGACCGAAAACCGCGCTGCGCTTGGTTGGCTTCGAGCATAAGCCCATGCCATTCCTCAATGCGGCGGCGGCGGCGGCGGCGACTGCGGCAAATAATCGGGTGCTGCTATCGGTTGCGCACTTCCATCGCACGTCCGCATCGGTCCGGTCCGCTAGACCTGACGATGCGTTGTAAAGTGCTTCTAATACGCATTAGAGATTGATGCACACAGAGCAGCGCATTGGCGCACTATATTTTGCCACTAACCCCCTGAATATAGCAGAATTGATGATTAATCAAATTGAATAAAATAAACCAGCTGGAATTTGTTGAATTATTCAGTCGATTATTTCATATTTCAATTGTCAATGGATACATTTTAATTCAGTTAACGGATCCAAGGGATGAAATCTAATCCATTTATTAGATTTCATTGCATGATTTGATTTCAACAACGATACGAAAAACTGTTGACTATTCAATTCACTATTGACATGTCAAATTTATCTTATGCAGGGTT
>JANTBZ010048415.1:0-10789 GCA_024741255.1 Exechia fusca
GAGAAGGCTCTCAATTTAATACTTCAATAATACATAATTGGTTGTACGAAAACACTTTCGTGTCTATTGTCATTCTAGACCACCACAATAGGAAATTTCATGTAATAAAAAATCAGGTGCCTCAGAAATGCTGAAAAAGTTGATATGGTCTTTTTGACGTATTGTGTTGTGCTTATCAATTAAAACATTTTATCTTCACATTATGTTCTTATGAAATGTTTTACTTTTCTAATTTTCATTTGTATGTAATTTGCAAAGTACAAATAAGGAAAAACCCCATCTTTAACGAGGAAAAGAGGCAACTATAAACAGAGGACTTTTGATTTTTATTTATTTATAAAAACATGTTATTCAAATTTCTGAAATATTTTACCTCATTTGTAACACTTTATTCCTCAACTCTGGCGCGCAGGTGCTGCACATGCGGTGCATCTGTGCGATCGGCATCATGCTGGCATTTCTGCTGTGGATCGTCGTGCTGCAGACCGTCGAGCTGGTGTGGCTGAGCGATGCGGTGGCACGTGAGCATGTGACCATCGCGTCCGCACGGTATTTGTCACCGCGGGCGCAGGGCAAGTCGCTGAGTGCGCACTGTGCAATGTGGAAGTACCTGATGGCGGCCGGGATGGCGTCGCTGACGTACTGGTTCGAGCGGAAGCGGTCCGGTGGTCCGGCCAATCTGTGGGTATTGATTGTTATTATGTGGCGTATGAACAAAACCAGTAGGTACATAATATTCAATTGGGATTAGAGTTCAATTCAGAATCTTAGGAATAGTTAATGCAAGTTGATTACTGAATCTTTGAATATGAATTTTGAATAGCAGAACAAATTTATTTTTAACTAGCTGGCCCGGCGTGCTTCGTCTCTCCATATACCACACAACAACGGAAATTAGTGAACTATAGTACACGCATCATCCTTGGGCTGATCTCAACATATGAGCCAACTTTTATAACATTTGGTTCGCTAGTCTCAGCGTGATGATGCTTCAACGGAAAATTACGAAGATTTTTATAAAAGAAGATTAACTTCACGGACGACAAAACTTCGCGCTATGTGTCTATGTGCCCAATCGAGTGAAAGTGATGCTCCAAATATGTACGCATAGAAAAACCGGATGTACTTCTGTAATTTGAGCATGTCCACTTTACAAGACATCGTATGTACACGAAGAGTGTATAAACTTGAGGTATCCCATCTCTAGCATAAACTACAGTAATATGTGATCAGCAAAAGTGCATTTAGTGCATGTAATGAATTGAGTCCACCGCTGGACTAACTGACCTTTCATGTGTTTTTATGTACAAAAGAGCTGTTCATATAGATAAACAATTGATAAGAAACTAACATTTACGCTGGATGTTCAGAATGGAACATCAAACGATAATGCAAAAGGCACGTTATTTAAACGCGCTCTAGTTCAGACTAGCAGAGCACTTAAGATAAAGCCACATACAAAACATTTTGTAGTCGTAGTTGGGCGGCTGTATATGAAATACGAAGCTTTCACCCTTTCACCAGTTTATCAACAGGACAAGTTTCACTCAACCATGCAGTATTTCTAGAACGAAATCAGCACTCGACTACACTGAAAGATTCACAACAAACAAGTCTCCGGGCAGTCGAAAGACTTTTATCATATGATTTTGTACATTTCCGTTTATTCGCCACCCATACAGCTGTTTTTAGTGTTTGTGCGCGGAAAGGGCTACAGGGTGGCCACGCAAAGACATGAAACTTTGAGTGAAAAACCTAATCCCAACATCGATTTGTTTCTGATGATGAGATTTTGTGCGCTATTTTTCCTGAGTTATTTTTCACTCTTCTCTTTGAGAACACTCCCGAGAATCATTTGAAGACACAAATTATAGTTACTTCAACAACAATCGAAATAATATATCAAATATTCATCCGGATATTCTAGTAATATCATACATCGAACATCTTACCAAACACTAATTAATCCCATGTCGTCCACGTCCACCGTCCACCACCACCACCCCAACAGCAATCGCCTCAACACCGACGCCAGCGAACTGGGTCGCACCTTCCATCTGACCACGCACCGGGCGCACTCCAAACCGCTGGTCGACGCCCTGCAGCTGTACAAGCGACACACAACGGTGGCGCTGTGCCGCCGCAACTACACGTGCGCCGCCAATCCGAACATACCCGATATGCTGCCGGCGGTGCGACGCAAGCGTCAGCAACGGCTGATCCGGCGCTGCACGTCGATGGAGAGCATACCGGATTTCGTGTTCGCGGCGATCGCCGAGCAGAAGAAAATGCCCGTGCAGCTGGCCGCCACCCCGGCCTACCCTCGGCCGGTGCCAGGTTGAACACTGAACACCCCCACACCCCCCAATCACGCCGTAAATCATACACACATTCACACAGAACACAGTGAACAGCGAACCGTCTCCGAGCCCATTAAACATTTGGGCAATTGGCCAAACATCAAGAGCTGTGAAAATGTCGGGTGGGCGGCGAATTTTTATTGAAGTAAATCTGTTTGGACCACGGCGAGGCTGTGGACGTCCAAGAGGGTGCCTTAGCAGAAAAAACGGGCAACTAATGATGAGGTATTGACCAACCAGGGGTGTGTGTAAGATGTTGTTCGGTGGTCCACACGTCCAGTCCATTTCGCAATCGTACCTGCGCGCACGTGCGTGCGCGTGTATCACTCCTCTAATACTCCGACCGACACATTAATCATTCAGAGCGCGTGGCGACGACATCGCGACGTGTGTGTATGCTGGGGAGCTGCGGCGGTGTCGTCGTCGTCGGTTGGGGTCGATTGAATGCGGTGAATGCGGTGCGGTTCGGTGTTATTTGACCGCAAGTTACCAACACCATCGTCGTCATCGCGTACTTTGCGTTGGGGTTGTTTGGCAAAAAATGATTTCATTCGCTTTATTTTATTCGAAAGCATAAATCGAGTGAAGAAATGGTACTTTCTGTTGTACCTAAGTGGACACATAATAAGGAAGCCGATGTATTCGAGGACTTAGAATGATTGATTCATATGTCTGTTATGCAAACTATCTCTCAAACTTGAGTATTGTAACGGCCATCGTCTTGGCACGTGGAGTCTGACCGATTCGCGATTTTTGTGAATTTTTATTAATTATGCTTATTTCAATCAAAGATAATTTGAGTCTACTTGCGTCGTTCTTACTCACTCCAGTGTAAAATTAAGCCATTCAAACCGTAGACTAAACATGGTTTTAATTTTATTTTAATTTTATTGGACCTGTACAATTTGTTTGGATATATTTTTGAATATATTATCTATCAAATGGCCACCTTCATTGGCAAATGAAAAATGTCCTGCATTTGCTGCATTTTCCATTACTTTTTTCAGTATCTCGGGCGGTATAGCGATAATTTCTGCACGAATTTTTACCTTGAGCTCGTCTCTAGTCTGATGCTTACTGGCGTAAAATTTACGACATTTTAGGATTAGATGAAACGTTCCCTCTCAGCACATGAACCAGTGCTTGTTTTTTTTTTCAATAAACATTATGTTGATGATCTCTCAGTATTCCTTCTGATCAAAGGCGCGCATTGAGAAGCGTAGACAAGAGGGTGTATTCAAAAACTAGTCTCAACAAATTAAAATTAAAATATTAAAAAATAATTCATGAAAATCGGCTGGAAAATGTTAAAGTTATTCGATGTTCTCATAGCTCTAGCAATATGGCGCACGCTGTAGAACTGAGGTTTCTTTACAAAACTGCACCTTTAACACTTTTGTGCCTATAAACCGAAAAATAGAGCTTGTTTCAAATCAATGACCTAGTGTAGTAATAGAACATGTGTAATTTAATATTAGTCCCGCTCGCGAATATTGAATGGCATGTAATTTTGTCGCATGTTGTTATCTATTATATATCGATGGAAAATAATATTCGAATTGGATGTTTAAATAAAACTTAAACAGTAGCTTTACGTCAGCATGTCATGTATTCTATGACATTGAATGGACATCATGATTCCACTGACATGGTATTTGGTATCCATTCACTCTTATTTCCCGGAAACGTATCAGGGTTGATGAGTGACAAACTAAATGTTTCTAAATGTATGTATATGTGTATGTAATGTATAGAAGGCTACAATAAATTACGAATAACTACCTATTTCATGAATCTCAGATTTCAAATCACTTAGCGAAGGAAGAATTCATGTTGACGATGGAACTAGCAGCATATTAATATCACCTGATCTAATGTATACATTCTTGCTGATACCAAAAGGAGACAAGGAGCCCATACAAAAACAGGGGATAAGTTCCAAGCTGAAAAAGCAGATTCAAAAAACCCTAAATGCTTCGTTCTTGGTGCAAATAAATTCATCAATTGTTTTATTGCATATTTCTTGTTTATATAATCCATTATGATCGATATTCGATATTTTTTATGCTCTATAGTTGAGTTATTCTTCTTTCGGCATCATCAAAAAATTCTCAAAAACCCCAAATTGTCGAAAAATGTTTAAAATTTGTATGTACATGAAAATCCACGGAATAACGATGAAAGCTTGAGAAAAATACCGTGTTCTAAAAGTTTTTACCGTATCGGGGAACTTTTTCAACACCGTGTTCTAAAAAACCGTGTTCTAGAAGACCGTGTGAAGGTTAAGGTGTAATTATAATCTAGTCAGTTGAACAAACTATATTCAAAGTCCTTGATTGATTGAGTTTTCGATTGCATGTGCAAGTGCATACTACATTTCAACTGTTTATTCGCAAGCATTTGAATGAAATGATTTATTAATTATCAGCAAAGTCGTTGAAATAGCTTCTATCACTGTCAATTGTTATATAAATATTCCCTATGAAAATCACATGGTTCAGATATTGAACAAATTCGTTATATAATATTCATTCCCATTATTAATCCGTTCTCTTTTGAATAATCCCCCCTCCAACAAATCACCCACCCCACCACCACTCACCGCAACTGCCGCACCGCCGCCCGCTCATTTGCCAGCGCCACCTTCAGCTCGCCAATCTCCGCTCGGCACTGGTCCGCGTACGCCGTCAACCGATTAACGCTCGCCAAATCCGCTGCGCCCAGGGCCACTTTATCCACAGCTCGCTTGCCTCGCACATTCTGCTGGTGGTTGTTGCTCTGCCGCACCTGCTGGTTGCGTCTATGCGCCGACGAAGACGAAGACGACGTCGACGTCGACGACGACGCGGCGGACTTGGAAGCCGGTGGCAACGGTGGCTTTGTTCGGACGACGACAGTGACGGCCGGCTCTGCGTGCTTTTGCTGCTGCTGCTTCTGCTGCTGCGGGCTGTTGCCTTTGTCGGCATCGGCGACATCGTCGCAACTCGCAGCACAGTCAGTTACTTTGAAGCGTTTGACCGGAGCACCGGAGCTCGGATCGTTCGGCTGGCTGGCCGGCGCCCGAGTTTTGCGTTTCGTTGACTTGGCGGCGGTCGTGGGGGTCGCCTCCGTGGTGGCTGCCGCTGGCGCCTCATCGGGACCGCTGCTGATGTAACCGCTGCTCGTGATGCTGGCCGACAGCAGCAGCAGTTTGTTGGTTTGGTCGAGCTGCTGCTGCGACATCGCGCGTTCCGCCATTCCAATGTTGTGTCCGACAATTATCCGGGTGCGCGGTTACCTGGGCACGTAAGCAGGGTGATAATAAATAATCCGTGCACAATTCGAAGCAGTCTGCTATGACATGATGGTTAATCCTCGCAGCAATAGCGTTCGTTATTTGTTCGATATTTTGGGCATATTTCAGTGTAAAAATCGACAATATGAGATCGCTTGTGAAATTGGAAGGAATCTAGAATTGGGTGGCGGAAAATCGGAATTTGAGGCTCTGAAGAAAATTTAACGCAAGTGATGAGCCGCTGGTCGGTAATGGGAGTGCGTTGAGATCAAATATTCTCAATTTTTATGAATCTCACGATCATAACAACGACAAGATCTTGTGCACTGGACGACCCAGAAACTCTACAGTCGTCGAACATCGTCAAACCGTCATGATCATGGTTAACCCATTTCCGGCGGCACATAAAACCGCTGGACCAAAATAAGTTAACTTTTTCCAGATGGCTTGTTTTGATCAGTAGTACACGGATAAATGTTTTTTTCATTTTCTATCTCTTCCCGTTTGGACTAATTTTAGCTTGTATGGAAAATATGCTCGAGTCGTCGAGTCAGAAGACAATTGTTGACGTTGTAAACCAGATATCTACTTAGATAGTGAGCTGCATAAAAAACTGAATCATGCAAAATCAATCGCATGTTTACATGGTTTTTCATTATATCGAATTATTCAGTTAGGTGGACTCTGTCTTGAAAACTTAAATGTGTCTGATCGTCTTGTTCTGAAGCTCAATGACATGTTGAAAAAAATGGATGATTTTTATGAATATTTTGTGATTTGTGGAACTCCAAATTCAAGCATGTAGTAAGGGTATTGAACGATAAAATTGTCGAAAATAAATTTTTGTTGCAAATTTAGTTTGGTT
This sequence comes from Exechia fusca, assembly GCA_024741255.1. Lineage (NCBI taxonomy): Eukaryota > Metazoa > Arthropoda > Insecta > Diptera > Mycetophilidae > Exechia > Exechia fusca. The sequence goes on from JANTBZ010048415.1 coordinate 6,500, forward strand.
CTCCTTGAAGAATACATTCGAGGGCACAGAATTGCATCAACATTTTTTCGAAATTTCTACGCTGTTAAGTCATAAAACATGCATTTATACGCTTGTTGAGTAGCAATTGTAACGTATTTTTATGTTAACATTTAGTAGAAGGCCTGCCGTTTCTTTCGTGGGCCACTGACCATGGTCAAATTTCGTAAAGAGATGAACATATGATTGCTTTACTACCCATAAAAAGATTCTGTTCATTTATGCAGCACAGTCTCTAGATATCTGGTTTAAAACGTCATCAATTGTCTTGTGAAGCAATTGTCACAAAAAATGTCCGATATATTTGTTGTCAACCTGTACCACACGCGGAAATAACATGCGGACATTATTGACTTTTCCGTTCGAAGCGCCCGCGGCGACAGTGGCAATATTCGTCGAAGATACGGAGATACGGAGCGGAACGAATAATAATTCACTCGCAGTAATATTTAATTTGGTATAATGATTCAGATACGATATTGTTTGCCAACGACACACACACACACCGACACACACGGCGGCAATCAGCGCTCATCGCCGTCGTTCATTTACAATGGACAATATAATAATTATGAATTGATTTTTCGCGTATTACGGTGCATTTTCAGTGGAGCGAAAAATGTATTATACGCCTCATTTACGGCCGCCTACTGTGATAGTATAGCGCAATAATACCCCATTGTGTGTGCGTGCATTCGGTTTCAGTTGATTGAATTCCGTTCGAAGCTCGTCGTCGGCGGACTTTATATCACTAGAGTGGTTGTTCCTTCAATCGGACATCTGCAGTAAAACGCCCGTGATTTTAAATGTTGAAAAATGATTGAAAAATAAAATGTTGTATACTACTTCATCGATAGTTCTCCAAATTCGTCTTTTGTGTGTATCAATCGATCAATTCAGTAGTGAATTCGATGATGTGTCTTGTTCCACAAAAACTCAAGTATCTCGATTGAAAATAAAAGACGTTCACCATACTCTTGTTGGGCATTACATTTCCCAGCAGACGAAAATGAGAATTATTTTCCTACATTTTTAAGACTTGTTATGCCGTGTCGGAAATCTGATAAAAAAATATCGAAATGCCAAGCTTCACTAATCAAATTCAAAAAGCTATTTTATTGTGGTTTTGAACATTAGCGTGAATCGACGATATAACATACGTTCCAAAAAGCATCAACATCTACATATTTATTCAATTTTTGTTGTCGATTTTAAAATTCAGCGAGTGTCCGATTGAAGGGGCATCTACTCTACTATATGTTACGATTAAAATGTATTCAATAACTCTTGACGCACGCGCTTCGGCGATTCGTAATGCCTGGGCTCAAATCATCGTGCTGGTGCTGGTGCACTTTGAAAGCATTTTCAACACCCATTCGCGGAACGGAAGTCCGGCAACGTCGTCGTAAAGTACCCGATCATCATCATCATCGCAGCAGCAGCAAAGTGTGCACATATTCATAGTTTTCGGCGTTCCATAAATCATGCGCCGTTTTCTTCAGAAGCGGAACGGAGCGATGAGTTGAGTCGAGTTGAGGAGGGCCCAGAACGAAAACACAATGCATTTCGGGCGAAATATTTGAACGTTGTCGGCCCCCGGTCGATCTTCAGCGCTGACGCGGCAAAAACACGTGAGCATTGTTGGCGCTCAATCGCCTCAATCCGTTCGCCCAGCATTGTAGTAGAACATATAGTATGTATAACCACACATCCACACTGGGGAAACTCGCTGTGCGAGAAAAAATGTTCGACTGGTAGTTTGATGGTGTGTGACGTGACGCTCACAAAGAGCTTTGTCGACCGCCGCACATCAAACACTCACGTGTTATTCGGTCGACCGCAAAACTTCTGGTTCGAGCTCAACTTACATCGGTGTACGGTAAGTGCTATAAGTTTTCCAAGATATTCGCTCGAACCTCGACAACAAATCGTTATCGAACAGTTATTGGAAAATTAGAAGCCAGACATATTTTTAAAGTCCTTAAAGTGCAATGATAAAAAGTGCGATAATAAAATAGGTAGGACGCGTCGAACTTGCGCACTATTATGAACACATTAATATCTCAGTTCACATGTCCATTTTCGAATTATTGGTATTCATTAATGCAACTTTCCAGGAAGTAATCTTTGAAAAGAATACAGACAATGTTAAAATCGTCTTGAGCGATCTTGCGTAAGAAATCAAAAGTACGTTCATACTGTTAATTGATCACAATAAAAAAACAATTAAAAATGTTACGATATTCATAATGTTTTAACCATTTGAAATGTTATTTATTCTACATCATTACTTTGTATTATTCAATTTGAACAATTGAACGATATAGTAGTATACGCATGACGCATGTCGTACGCATTATGCAAAATGGTGCATAGGATGCGCAGGTTCGCCGCGAGGTACCATTTTGCATTACAATTTCAATACCGTTCAGTTCATAATTATACGTTAAATAGATTTATCTGAAACTAAATCTGGATGTTTTTGAATAACATTCAACATGAACAAAGTTCATTCCCTTGAGTAGAAAAACAAAAATTAGGAACAAACTAACATAGTCCTTTCAAATAGCATAGACTTCTAGAACAACACAGATTTAAAATCGTTACTCCTCTACTACAAAATAATATGATTTGAAATACATTCCAGTTGAAAAATGTATGCGCTGCACACTCGTTTGAAAAGTGCGAATGTCGGATTCGGTTCAAGCTACATATCATAACAACTTGTTGGTATAGCCATGTTGAAAACCCCTTTAAATGAACTAGTAAAACGTGGGCCATAACATTATCTTAAGATTTAATCCACAACTTGGAACACCTTCCATGTTCATCATTTCTCTTCCAAACCCGGCAGACGCGACACTCGCCTCTAATTTCTGCTTAATTTACTTGCACAAGCTTGAAACTTAAACTTCCGAATTCTCCAGCTCCGCTCCAGCTCAGCATCTGCACGTTGCCGGCGACGTGTGCGCGATTGTGTGTGCTTTGTGGCCACCAAACTTAATCATTATAAAATAGACTGGGCGTGCTAGCGCGAACGTGCGGTTGTGACAACTTCTCCCGCACGCGAGCTGTTGCTCGGAAAATGCGTGTGCGCGATGTTTTCAAGTTTGCGGTCGAACCAGCGAACTTTGATGTGTAGCTCGCCTCGCACGCGCACACACACGGCCAAATATTCTATAGAATTTATTCGTGTGTGCGTGCGTGCGTGAGTATGCGATCGAAACAGCAGCATCAGCTGATGACGCCATGGCGCCGCACACACATTTTCCGTGTGTGTCCGCATGTATTTGAACACAGTGTCAACATGCTAAGCGAGCGCACGCACGCACACACACACACACAGCACAAACACCGCACCCGCCTCCGCTTAATTTTCTGCGACAATGTTGCGCTGCCGTTTGATCGACGTCATTAGTCCGACGTGCGTGCGTGCGGCGGCGCTGGCGCTGCTCGACGTTCGGGATAATGTCGCCATGGGCACGCATACCAAATTTCACGCACTCATAGGCGCACATAGACGACAAACATGCACACACGTATATTACGTGCGGCAGCACATGCAAACACGTGAATGTCGGTCGCTCTACTACACTGGCTGGCATTCTGAGCAAACTCGACGACGACGACGGCGTATGTGGGCGGAATATTTTACGCATGTGTTTGTCGGTGTGTGTCCGTGTGTGCGTGCGCTCCTCTCGCGTGATCAAACGCCAACAATTTATGCCCCAACAATAGTGGCAGCAGAGAGCGACGACGACGACGTCGATGTGTCGTTTGTGTGTGCGTTCGTGTGTGTGTTTGGACAAACAAACGCACAATAAATACGTCCGACCGATCCAGAGATCCAGGGCCGTTTTGTTGGTGCCTTAGGGACCACCCCTAGTTACTGCATTGCAATACTCTGGGTCAAGGAATTATTGCTAAACGTCAAAATGGATAACAAGATTTGGTTCTGCATTTTTGTCATCTCAAAATAGTCAAAAGTCAACATTCATTATGACATTAATTTAGAAAATGGCTCAAAAGTGTACACCCTGTACACCAGAAGGTTACATCGTAGAATGGCCGTATTATCAAAAGTTTTAAGAATAGTTATTAGAAATTTATACAAAATAAAAAAGAATCAACACTTTTCTATTTGCCGGCCCTTGGCCTTAGTTATGCTACCTAGTATGATAGAAATGGAGTTGTTCGCTGACCGTTTGGACTATTCTCGCTGAAGGGCTGCTTAAACAGGGCCCAAACTGTTGTGTCTTCAGGCGCTGACTC
>JANTBZ010048426.1:0-10786 GCA_024741255.1 Exechia fusca
AAATAGTAACTCCGTTTGTCAAAACAGCGTTACAATTTTTAGCCTCTTTGGCGCGTCTCTTACTCTGAGTATTTCTATTGTGAATGTGCAGAAAGGTGTTGATATCGAAGTGTGAACGTTTATTGTTTTTCGTTCTCATTTCTCACTTCTCGCTACTTTATATACGAAAATTGCAATTTTGTCAGACATTTTCTGCACCGATTTTTTTGGTTCAACCATCAAGACAAACATCTGAATTTCACGTATTTTTCAACGACTTATCCACCTTACGAATGGTAAATTGGTTTGGCTTGGAGCCTCTGGCAATCATGAAGTTGTTGACAATCTTAACACCAGATAACAACAATAATAATTTGTTTTAATATCTTGATTTGCGGGGATATGACTAAAATCGTAATCGCCACACGCAATTCATATTGTTATATGCGCACCACAGCCATTGATTGTGCGAATATTCAACGCATTATTATAATATTCGTTGATATTTTCACCCGGTCGGGGGAATATTTGTTCAGAAATTGACTGCACCGATTTTTCAAATTTGAATAAAATATTTATTTAGAATGATTGTATTGGGCCCGACCCTCGAATATTTCCAAGAAGGTAGTAAGTTATAATTGACTTGACTTGACCGAGTTAATAAGCTAACTACGAGATATTGGCTAATATGCTAGTTACGAGATGTTAACAAGCGAACTTGCTAGCTATGAGGTCTTATTAGCTCTTACGAGCTCTAAAAAGCTCTTACCAGGTATTAAAAGGGCTAATAAGCTAGTTAAGAGGACTTAAACATTTTACAAGGTCTTAAAAAGGCTAATAAGCTAGTTTCGAGTTATTAAAAGGACAAAGAAGCTCTGCATCGAGGTGATAAAAGAGCTAACAAGCATTGTTACGAGGTGATAAACATGTTTGCCCTCGCTTTTTCCTGGATTTAAGAAATATCAAGGTCCATGTTCAGGCACCTCGAATCAGCTTGTTAAATTTATATGGAGCGCACAAGCTCACACTTTGTACGTAGCTTGTTTGCTCTTTCACTGTTTTCATGTACGGGTAGTCGGAATAACATTATAACTTATAACTTATAACCTTTTTGGAAATATTCGCTGGTCGGACCCACTGTTGAAGATAAAGACTGAAACTCCAGAAAAATGTTCAACGAGCTACCGTAGTTTTTTCTCTCCTGCACTTAATGGGTTAACTTCGACCGCACAGTGCACAGTGCCTAAATGATTCACACGACCCGCCACGACGACGACGAAAGCGCGAACGCATGACAATGTTCCGTCTACGACGATGGCTGTGGTGCACGGCAAATCATCTCGTGTCGCGATCGCTCCGAGATTTATGCGAACCGTCGTCACAAAGTCGTGCGCATACACTCACTCGTCCACTCACATTGGTGCGCGCAGACAACAACGGTGGACAGAGGCCGGTGATCTCGAACGGTCTGGCCAGATCTGGCTGGCTGGCTGGCTTGAGGTGAACGGTGCGAACGGATTTCCGCGAATGAATAAATTACATTGTTCTCGCGACTTCGTTGCAACCGTCGTTGTTGTCGCACACGGTGGAGTGCATTTGTCATCATCATTGACGAGCCGAGCAGCAGCAGCAGCGACAACAAGGATGTGAGAGCATGCGTGTACGATGTCGAACATGCGCAGTCGTTCACTGCGACATCACGCAAACACAACTGTTAATTTGTAGTAACGCGCGTGCGTGTTTCGCTCACTCGCGTGACCGTGTCACTCCGATCAATCGCGCGACGATGTGCGCAGTCGACGCGATGCGAAGCGCATTAGCGTATCCAGGCACTGGTCAGCGGGATATAGCCCCCCATTTCCCATGCCCATTCTATTTAAATTGGGCATTGTAGCTGTGGCGCGAAAGATAAATTTGTGAAAGTAAGGGCTCATCTTATTATTGTAGCCTTGTTAGTAATGTGGCAAAGATCGCGAATTATTGCATGCTGTTTTATAGTCAGCCCTAGCTGTTGAGGAAAATATATTTTAATTACTTTTCAGAGTTGAGTTCAAAGTTCCGCGAATGTTTCTGATCGTATGCAATCTGTAGGGCTGCACTCTGCCCTTTTAGAACTAATTTTTTTTTGCATAGCAATCTGACTCAATCTGACTCAATCTTACTCATCTTACTCATTACACAGTCCTCTGTTTTGGCGACGCGTTTGATACATTTGAGGTGTCGAATTCGGGGATTCGAAGCACGATCTGTGATTCCAAAACCCGACAACGCTACCCACTCTACCATCGCGATGTCGTGATCCATTATATCGATATGAAAATTTACTGTCTCAACAACAAGTGATGTTTTACATAACATTATTTTATTCAATGTTGTAGCACTATCAAGTGTTCGATTGTTCTGCCTGAAATTTAATATCAAAAGTAGACTAACAAATGCTAATGACCAAATTTAGAAAAACGCAAATGTTATTTCAATTATTAAAAAAAAACATCGGACCCTTCGGGCCTGAGACAAAAATGAAAACAATACATGATGGAATACTTATGATTATGCCCCGAGTATAGAGGACAAACGAAACGTATTCAAATGACAGTTCGCACATCACTTTTGCACCCAAATTTCTAGATATCTAGAATTAGCCACTCCCCTTGCTCAATCCTAGATCCGCAACTGGCGATGCGGGCGCTCTTTCTTAGGCGCGCGGTTTGCTTTGCTTTGTGGGGTTGGCTGCGCGGTTTAGCCAGCCGTCGTCGTCGTCCACTTTGCCGCGGTCGTCGACGACGGCTGGCCATAATTTATGCGCATCGCTCCAGTGTGCTGCACTGCACACACAAAGCCGCACTCGTGTTTGGGTCTGCTGCGTTCCGCTCCGTTTTGTTGCATGCATGCCGCGGCATTCAGGTCTTAATGAATTATTTCCCCAACGCCCACACACACGCGCGCACACACACACGTTGGAGATGAGTTGGGTCAACAGAAAATTAAAATATATTACCTTGGGCAACGGCGGGCAACAACAGCCGCCGCAGAGCCGCGAGCGTGTTTCGAGGATAATAAATATAATGCGGTGCAACCACCGTTCCGGGAAGAGGTGCACGCGTCGGAGCTGATGTGCGGCCGCGGCCCCATGAGAGAGCGCGAGTTGCGAGGGGGGTTTGCTTGTCGATGTGCGCGCCGTCGCCGCCGCCGCGCTGAACTGCACTGTAAATTATTGAAATGAGTTTTTGCGCGTTATTTGCCTGTGCGCACGCTCGTTTTCGACCCATTTACAAGCGTGTGCGAGTGTGTGTGTGCGCGCCAATGTTTGCGGACAAAAGTAAAGTCGCAGCGCACAGCATTCTTGGGCGATGGAGGCGCGCACGACAGGCAAATGCTTCCGCGTTCGCTTGCTTTGAGTCACTTTTTCGGGTTGGCGTAATCGTGTGTGTGTGTGTGTGCTCAATTTGCTGGGGATTCGAAATCGGACGACCGCGATTTTTTGTCCATATGGTTTTCGCTTTTTTGTTCTTCTTCGGGGGGTGCGCGCAATAATTATTGTTTGTCTCATCATCGACAGCAACGCGGCAGGGGGCAGCCGCTAAGCGTTTCTCTCAAGGCTCTGGCGATCAATTAACATGCCAACGTTATTGTGTTTATAATCCGGCAAATTATACGGTCGCATTGAGCGCGCACTCGAGCGCACGCGCACATGTCGTAATTTCTGCAAAAGAATGCACGATAAAGAACACTGACATTTTTATCAATATGTGCGCATGTGCGTGCGTGCGTGCGTACTTTGCCTACCCGATTCGGCAGTGTACCATGAAGGTAACGGGCTCTCGGACTACATTCGTGCGTCGTCGTAGTGCGTCGACTTGGCGAATGCATATTGGACTGCGTCACATGGGTACTTTTGAGTGTTTGTTTGAGTGTATAATGGTCGATTCTAGAAGCTAGAGTTTTTAAGTCAAGTATAGATGCGCATTTTCACAACTGAAATCCACATCGATTTTTATGAATGTTCGCGAATGATGAGAGTTTTGAGCACAATTTCATTAACCTCCATTTGATTATACGCTCATATCTCTAAGTCACTTGATTCAACATTTATGTGATGAGATTGCGATTTGTATGTAATCGAATCCTCACGAATGACAGTTGTGTCAGTTGTGGTTGTGAAGAAAAATCTTGTCTTTTTCTTGTCTTGTCTTTTTCCAGGAACAGAATACAGCTCGTTCTCAGAAGTAATTCAAAGCTGTGTGATCGAGCAAACAGCGAACTCAAATACTCAATTAGCGATCAAATTTCGACAGCTATTGTCGATTCAAAGACATAAAGTTCATCAACATTCATGTTTTTTCCACTACTATCATGAGCTAAACCAGTCCCTGCCCATTGCGGAGCATTGATGCGTGAAGGTCCGCCAACGTCCGTCCACGCCACTCTCGCGGGTCAATCAGATGCAACACGGTATAATATAATAACCGATCGATTCGTTCATTCGTGCCAATGCGCCAACTTACGATTTCGGTCGATCGTGCAGTGTCTCGAGTCCGAGAGTATTTAGCAGAGTTGCAGCTGGTCATGTGCCCGATTGACTGGCATTCTGCGATGACGCGTGCATACCTGTGTTCGAGTATCATTTTCGACTCGAAAATGCATGCATTTTATAATTGTTGCAACATACAGAGACCGACCCCCACACGCATTTACATATATCGTTGGTGGCACGCACGGCGCGCACGCAGCACGAAGCCAGTTTTGGTGGCACGAACCACAACAACGACGCACCACCACCGACCGACAACGACAACGCCAAGCGACAGACATTCGAGCCACTTCGGATCACCTTGTGTGCTCACGATCGTCTGTTTGCTGGACAACGAGCATTGTGCACACATGCACAACATACGTACACACACACACAAAATATGCGCCAGGTTATTCGGTTGAAAACCGCAAAAATATTGATTCAATGTTGAGAAAAAAACATGTTTTCAATTACGCGAACGATTCTGGTGAAGATCACACTATGCAATGCGATGCGAATTAAAAATCGAATCGACACTCCCAACGGAGATTTTACCGCGAGCTGCGCACGATGACAAGGAGCTGCGAGACGGGCAACTAATTGCCACATTGCGCTTCGCGCATGCGCGTGTCCCGTTCTCGAGAAACACGACAGCCGCTGCTGCCGCCGCCGTCGTCGCACTCGATTCGATTCAATTGAGTCGCCAAAGCAATTATACCTGTTCACAAGAATGGAACACAAAACGCCGAACAGATGCCGCGCGCGCGCCCCGTTCGGCATGCGTGTATCACTTAATTCGTGTGTATGCGAGTGGAGTGCCATCGCGTGCGCAAACGACGGGCGTATGATTCAGACCGAGGCGCTTCGCCGAGACACGGTGCGCGCGCATGTAGGTATGTTTATATGATATGCATGTGGTGTTTATGCTATACTACACTCGCTGGTTGAGCATATGCATACATGAACGCACGCACACACATGCGAAAGCATTAATTCAGACATTGGAGCAGCATACCACAAGGCGGCACACGCACACGAGTCAGTCTGTGTGTGTGTGTGTGTGTGTGTGTGTTCGTGATTTTTGCCTTCGGGCGCACGATCTTCGTTTCGCTTACGCATCTCGTCGTCGTTGTCTTCGTTGTGGCTTCGTTGCGGCTTCGTCGTTGTTCACAGAGCAACGCGCTTAATGGCATCCAACGCATTTGCGTGTATGCCTATGCTTGTTCTGCGTGCGTCTATACCAGTAGTATGCATATGAAATAGCAAAACCGCAATATAGAGTTGAATCTTCGTGCGGACTGCACATTTTCTGCACATTTTCTATGTGTATTTTTGTTTTGTTTTGTTGAATAATCCTATATTTTAACAACGAAATGTAGCCTGAAATTTGTCTAATTTCGTCCGAGAAGGCTCTCTATTTCATATTTCAATAATACATGTTTGTTTGATCGAAACCACCATTTGCGGACATAGTTCTAGGAGTCCTTGTATCCATATAAAAAAAGTGTTTCGTGTCTATTGTTTTTCTAGTCGACCCCAAATAATTTGGTCACTGCATTCCCTAGATACAAATATTAATGGCTTCTTGACGTATTGTTCACTGCTTTCTTATTTTTTTAAATGAAATCAAATTGCTAATACCGTGTTCACAAGACTATGCTTAATCTAAATAAAAATTTGCGAAGCGATTGGTCAAGTAATTTGCTGAGCAAGATCTCGTTTTATATAGAAATGTAATGTGTACTTGAGCCTTAAAGATGACAGGGTCGAACTGAAGATAGGCCTACCGAATTGGAATGGCATATAGTTTAAAAATCATTCAACCAATTTAAAAAATACCTATTTTCAGCTCGGTTCAATACGCTCGGCGTGAACTCGATCTGAATTTTTACCCCCCCATACCAAGACTATAGACATTTAACATGTCAACTTTCGAATGAAAATATATCATCGTCTACCTACAATTAACAAATAAACAATTGTGATTTCATACGCATATTACTTGTACCCACACTCTCATACGAACATAAACATCGCGCGCGCGCGTGCGATCGGCCCCAGACAAGGCTGTGGCCGCCGCCGAGCCGACAACGCAGACTGCCGTCGCGATAATTTTGCTCGGCGCTCGATCGATGCGCGCGCGTGTGCGTTAGCGCGCAATGCACAACCAGCTTTGGATACACTCACACACACGCGTGAACGAACGTACACACATGCTTGGGCGCACTCGAATACAACGCCGACAGCTCCACCACCACAACCGCAAACACACAACCACCACCACCACTACAACTCGACACACACACGCACACAAGCGAAGCCGTCCAGTCGCTCGAGCAGCGCAGACGCCGTCGGCCCCAGCGCACTTCAGTCGCGTGAAATTAGTCCCGTTGTGCGGTTGTGTGCGAGTGCTCTCGATGTGTCTGTGTGAGCAGCAGCAGCAGCAGCGCGTGTGTATCAAGTCAAGTCCGAGCCTATGCGAGAGTGAGCTGATACACCGGCGGGCGCAGTAATACGCGAAAAATAGTTCGTCAATTGCGTGCGTTTCTTTGTTTTGCGCGTCGTCGTCGCGGTGTTGCGTTGCGCGATATCTGGTTTGTCTGATGCCCTCACGTCTCACGAACTCGCACGCGCTTTCGTCTCGTCTCTGTGCGCGCAAACAATTGCAACAATTGCACGCACCGCACGTCTGCGGTCTGCGCACTGTGCTTTTGTCGTCGTCGTCGTCGTCGTCTCCGGTCGTTCTGTGAACCGGCTGCGCGTGCGGCGTCGTCTGAGTGCCTGCCTGAGCGCGTACATAATTGCCGATTTGTCATTGAAAGCAAGAGTTAACAGCGCACAAACGCGAGCAGCCGCAGCCGCCATCAAACCGTTGTCGGCAAAGCTGTGGTGTCTGTCTGGTGATGAGTGTGAAACAAACGACAGACAAGCACACATAATCGCGCGTGCACACACACACACACGCTCAATAAAACGCCGCGTGTGAGCCCGGGCGAAATTTCGCAGCTATAAACGCCAACTTAAACACACACACATCAATTCGCAAAACCCGCGTTCGGTTGGGGCTTTTTATCATTGCTCACGACGACACCTCATCGGGTAATTTTCTGTGTTGCATACATGCGCGGTCCGCGATAACAGAGAAACGGGAACGGAGAAACGCTCGGCTCACAACCGGTCAGTGTTTATCAATCACGTTCGTCAGCGTCAGCGTCAGCCGCCCCGTTTGTCGCTCCAAATCGGATCGCTTTAGTGGAAAACCAAGTGCCAACACCACACCACACTCACATCACGACGAATCCCTTGCCAGCGCGTATTTTGGCTGTTGATGTTTGTCAGTGGTTTCATTGCTCAAGTGCAGAAGAGATCACACGAAACAAAACGAACAAGCCAACGTCGAGTGTAAATACTTACGCAGCTGGCCGCCCATCGAGAGACGTGCAGTGTGCTACAAAGCTCCAAGTGATAGAGTCGGCGATTGCGCCACGCACGAAACACGCGACGAACGACGAGCGACAGGCAACCAGAGTCTGTGTCTGTCTGCGCAAGTGTACGTGCTCTTGTTTAGTTTAGTTTCAGTGTGTAACTGGGTGAAAAGTGATCTTCAGTCGCGTCCGACCGACCAGCCAACCGAACGACGAACGACGACGCACGCCGGAGATTAGTCGTCGTGCGTTGATGGTGCAAGAGTGTCGCTCTTTGTGCCGCCAGTGCCGCGCAACAGCATGTTTCGCAGTCGACTGCCGTGCCGCCGTGCCTGCTGCAACTAGAGCGCGTAATTGTAATAATTACCGTGCGTTCGTTCGCTCGCGTGTGTGTATGTTTATGTAATTTTTTCGCATCGCTTTGCGTCCGCTCAAAGTGCGTCCGTACGCCCTGTCGAATAAAAGACCGCACACGCCACGTAACGACACGCCACGCAATGGCCGCCGTCGTCGCCCAGTTGGCCACCAGTCGGCCGTACGGTTCGTTCCGCTCGTACCGCACGGATCATCCGTACCATCACCAGCACCACCCGTTCACGGTCACCGAGATGTGCTCCTCCGCAAGCAGCCATAATCATCAGCATCTGCACCACCACCAGCCCGCCACAATCGGGCCCCATTCCTCCACCACGTACATCCACAATGGCAACACCGCGGCGGCCGCCGCGTATTCCCTGCGTCCGCGACCAGCGCTCATCACCGCCACCACATCGAAAACTACCTCCACTGTTGCCTCTCAACCTCGCGTTCCGCCGCAGCAGCGCAGCAGCGCTCGCCTCAATCCTCCTCCGGACGGCACGGCGGGCAGCGCCAAGAAGATCGTCGTCCTCAGCCAATCTGCATTTATCCGCAACTCGCACGCGACCGCCTCGTGGGACAGCACTCTGCGCTCGGGTGGCGCGCATCCGATTCGGCGAGCGCAGGTCGCTTCTACTGCCAATTCAGCTGCCCACCGGCCGCCAACGTCGCTGCGCGGTTCGGGAAAATTCGCCCATCACTCGACAACTTCGTCCCACCTGGTCAGCACCGGCTGCCCGGCCCATCGATCGCCGCAGTGCAGCAGCGCCGGCACCTCCGTCGAATCGATTGTGCCCAAGTATGCCGCCACCGGGTCTGCCAATGCATCGCAGAAGCGCGCCTACAATCAGCACAAACCGGCCTCGGCGACGACGACCACTACCACATTTTTCTCGGCCAGCAAGCGGCAACCGGCGGCAGCGACCGTTTCAGCCGCCGCCGCCGCCGCCTCAGCTGCAATGTCATCCAGCACAACGTCATCATCTCTCTCGTCGAGCACATTCTCCAGCAAATTCCCCGCCGGTCTGCCGTTCGAGAGTGAATTCTATCAGCCGACGTCGTCGTCGTCGAATTCGACGTCAGCATTGCCTTCGCCACTGTTGCCGCGCTCCAACTCCATCACATCGGACGCCAGCAAGTACAGCTCGTACAGTTCGTACGACAATCACAACCAACAGCAGCAGCAGCAGAACACCGCCGAGTTCAGTTTCGGTCGCAGCAACACCTCTCGCCATCATCATTACCAACGCCAGCAGCTGCCCTTCGAGGATGAGTTCATGCGGAAGCCCTCCAATGAACCGCTGTACGTGGACTTTTCGAAAGAGATTCCGCGCCAGATCCAGCGGCGGTCCGATTCACCTGTGACGCCACCAGCCTCAACAACGGCCACGTCGTCCACGTTCGCCAAGAGTCAACACTTTTTCGGTCGGGCAACGCGACCACCGGCCACATCGTTGCGGTCGCCGTTCCAGCGAACCAACCACCCCAACACCACCGTCACCGTCAACCAGACGGCCAAACCAACAGCGGCAACAGGCGCCAAGCGCAAGGAGCCAATGATTGTGGTGGCCATCGCTTCGTGGAACTGTGCGCAGCATAGCAACAGCAGCAATGTCGGCAACGGCAGCGGCGGCCAGCATGCGATCGAGTCATCGTCGTTGGTGTCGAATCGATTGAATTTGTACGTACCACATCAAAAACCAACACATCGCGCATCGCATTTCTTATCCGAAAATCGCCTTCATCCCATTGCCGTTAATTCCGCACACATTAGCGTCGTCGTCGTCGGTTTTTGCAAACAACCGTTCAGCGGCAGCGACTCTGCTGTTGACGTTCATGTCGTGTAATACAAGCGACGCAAACGCGCATTGCACACTGTGCGAGTGCACGACGACGACGAAAAAAACGCGGCAAACGCGGAAATTATTCCGGACACATAGCTCTGACCATAATCGTCAGCCGCCCGTCCCGTAGTTGTGCGAGTTGTCGTGGTCGTTGTCGTCGGTGTCGTAGAGTTTCACTACCTGAATACTGACTGAATCCGCGCGCGCGCGCATGCGAGTGTGTGTCACACATCCCGCGAGCAAGTGCGCACGTGAGTGAGCGCCGTTCGTGCGTGTCATTTGAACCGAATAATCATTAAATACACCGTACGACGACCGACAGCGCGGACGACGACATGTCTCCGATGAGTACGCAGCGTTGACTTGGGTTGATAAGTTGAGGGAGTTGAAAGTTGGAACATTTTTGTTCCGTTATTGCAAAGTATGACGACGCGATGGTAGAGTGGGTAGCGTAGTCGGGTTTTTTAATCGTAGAGAAAACTGGGGTTATTAGGATTGGGATGATGTAGAGTGTGAGGATGTTGATGATTTTGGGGCGGCTGCCTTCACAGGTGAGTGTTCAGAGTAACTTCTTTCAAAATCTATTGGAATGTATATATGATGCCATGTAGAGGAAAGTTTAAGGCGATAATTCCATGACTTCCATAACGTCTTTCTATATGATGTCA